>PVKC010001708.1:0-48373 GCA_004027635.1 Crocidura indochinensis | reverse complement strand
TTTTTTTTTTTCAATCTCTCCGATTGTATGGAGTTGTTATTAATCTCATCTTCCACAGCACCAATTCTAATCTCAGCTTCTTCATCCTGGTGTTGAACTTATCCATTTTGTCATTCTATTCATTTACTGAGTTTTTCAGGCATGCTAGTTGACATGTTATTTCAGATTGGAGTTTTGTGATTTCTGTCTTCATATTTTCTTGCTTCTTATTAGTGTTCTGTTCTACTGGATCCATTGTTTCTTTGAGTTCTTTGAACATCTTCCATATTGCTTTTCTAAAGTTCTTTTCTAAGAGATTGATTAAGAGATTGATTAGTTCGTTGGTCATTATCTGGTCCCCATTGACACACTTGTATTGTGGGTTTTTCTATGTTCTGTGGTGGTATTCATTGGGTAATTGATGTACGCGGCCACACTCCTCTTGCTCTGCCCTTTCTGTGATGAAATTCAGTCTCAGGCAGTGGCAGGAATGCTGATGAGATCGGATCTCAGGCAACTGGAAACCGCATGACCCAAGATGGCCTCTGCACCCCTCTGAGTCTCAGCAGAAAGCAGCAGGAATCAGTGTGCGTACGTCTCCACCCGCCTCTGAAACAGGCAGCCTCACCCGCAGGAAAGCTGATGAAATCCAGTCTCGGGCAGCGCCAGAAATGTTGATGAGATTGGGTCTCAGGCAGCTGGAAACCGCATGACCCAAGATGGTCTCTGAACCCGTCTGAGTCCCAGCAGAAAGTCAGTTTCTTAGTATTCTAAGGAAACTTTTTAATCACTTTGTACTTAACTCCTGACCAAATGATTACTGAAAGTATGAGGATTTTAACTCATATAAGCAGATACTACATGATCTTACCTTTCAAATCTACAATAACATGGACCTGAGTGATAGTACAGTGAGTATGGTGCTTGCCTTGCATTTAGAAAAGCCAGGTTCAGTCACCAGCATTTCATATAACCCATACAAGCTCTACCAGGAGTGATATCAGAGGGTAGATCCAGGAGTAAGTCATGAGCATTTCTTGGTGAAACATAGTAATCAAACCAAACAATACACAATAATATTTCAGCATTTAAAATAAAATAATGATATTCAAAATAACTGTCTTCTATATAATATAGTGAAAATAAGGGGATATAAAATTTTGGTTGTTAATTTGCATACTATTTTGAGCTTAAATCATGAACTTAAAAAAGCTTCACTTCAAAGGCTGGAGGAGTGGCACAAGCTGTAAGGTGTCTGCCTTGCCCACGCTAGCCTAGGACCACTCGACCACAGTTTGATCCCCTGGCATCCCATATGATCCTACAAGCCAAGAGCGATTTCTGAGTACATACCCAGGAGTAACCCGAGTGTCCCTGGTGTGCCCCCACCCCAAAAGTTTCATTCATAATAAGTATGCTAGTGGAAATATGAAGAGTTATGGAAAAAGCAAAGATGTAATTGGCAATGACATTACTTAAATATATTAAAAGCAAGCAATTACTAAACAAAAACAATAAAAATGCCTAATAGAATTTGGAAGCTTTACTTTACTGTACTACTGAATTCATCATTGTTATCCATTTATTAGAGCACACTGAAAAAAGGAAATTTTCTAAAATATTAGACTGACCTATTATTATGAGTTTTTTTCTTAAATTGAGTCTGGAAAAAAGAGTTAGAGGATTATAGAAAAATCTTTTGTTTTCTGAGATACTGGCTTTTGTGAACAAGTTAACACATGTGAGTGAAACTGATTCTTTGTTATTTATAAAGGAGGGATTTCTGAGGATAAATCCAGGAGTAACACCGGAGCATCATTAAGTGGAGCCCCCACAAAAAAAAACTTAAAAAACACCAAATATTAATAAATAATATATCAGTCTGTAGATATTGCCTGTTAAGATATAATTGAATCAGTTGCTTTGCAAAATGACTAAATCCTATTACATAGAAAAAGGACAACATTTTCATACTTGTATCTTTTTAATTTCATTATAAATTAAAACTAATAATTATAAATTAAGTACAATATGAAATGCAGTTATCAATCACTCAACCCAGAGATTCTGTAAGAACAACATTCACAAAACATATTCCATGTCAAATTCCTTTTTAAAATATACCATTACATTTTTAAATTTACAATACTTACTTTACCAAGTGTATTTTCTTACAATCAAAATGATAGAAGCCTTTATAACTTTCTGTATCATGTAAAATCCAATGATGCATTCATCATAGAAATAAGGACGATTTTGGGTTGCGAATAGCTTACCAAGCTGACTCAGTAATAGTTCACCTGCTTTCTGACAGCTGATCTAAACAGCTTGTGCATATCAAAACTGAACTGTGTGTCATTTGTGACAATGCAAAAATTTTAGTAATCTTTGCATTGTTGCCAATAGTTTTTAAAACAAATTCAACCAAATCAGTAAGGGAGCCCAGATGACCTACTAGTGATAATAAAATTTGGTTTTTCTTTAATAAATTTAATATAATGTAGGATGTATTATATTTATAATTGTTAAATAGAATCAACTTTCTGTAAATTTCTACCCACATTGCATATTAGACACCTTTCCCTTTAATGAAGCTACCATATGAAAATCGAGTCATCCTATTTCATGGTTCACTGCTACAAAAGGTGCCCCTAATAGAGTATATTGATTGAGGCAAGCTTATGTACAGACTAACAGTTAGGAATAGTCCCAGAACACCTGAGTAGTTAAGTGACATTACATTTTAGATTTTAGTCAAGTGTACATGCAATTCCCATAAGAGTTACTGTCACACCATTCAGGTTGTTTCCTCATAACAAAAAATGCTGACAAATGTGTTAAAGGCAATTCATTGCTCCTGGGTACAGGAGCTCCTTTTGACCTTTGCAGAGTCAATTGGGAATGAATGAACTCTTCTGGCAAGATGATTTTTTCTTCCTGCAGTCTGTGAATTAGAATAGGCTTATCTACTTTCTTCTTAAGACATAATAAACTATTTGTTAAACTATTAAATATACAATTTGAATTATTCAACTTATCTGTAAAATGGAAACAGAGTTAATTTTAAAAATATGTCAACAGTTAAGTAAAATTTATTAACTTCAATATATTTAGATATTCACTAAACATTTACAAATATTATCTTAGCGGTGCTCTTCAAATTTTTATAAACACAGGTCATTATGACTTTTTTCTATCAGTGACTCCATTCTAGAGAAGCAATATGACTCAGATAAAAATAATTTATCTTGGCTAGCTCCAATTTTAGTAAATATAAAGAACACAGTTGTAATAAGTAACTCCTGATTATTAATTATAATTACATTTACAGGAATTAGTCATATAATATTAAAATTACATATGCTTTATAAATACATAATATTTTATTCATCACAGCACAAATTTTAATTGATTACTCCTTAACAAATTTTAATTTATTAATTCTTAAACAATTGATAGAACCAGATTTTACATGTGTTCAAGCTCTCCAATGTTTTGAGTTTAGTTTTCTTTTATATTACAATAATAATTACAAAAATGTTTTTATATTTGATAGTAATATAAAATTTTACCAAAATTTCTCTAATTTCCTAAAAAAATGTGGGATAAATAATTCTAATATGTTCCTTGGACTTGATAGCCTATATTTTCTTTTTTTTTTTTTTTTTTTTTTTTTTTTTTTTTTTTTTTTTTTTTTTTTTTTGGTTTTTGGGTCACACCCAGCAGTGCTCAGGGGTTACTCCTGGCTCCATGCTCAGAAATTGCTCCTGGCAGGCACGGGGGACCATATGGGACACCAGGATTCGAACCGATGACCTTTTGCATGAAAGGCAAGCGCCTTACCTCCATGCTATCTCCCGTTATTTTATCTTATATTACAAGTACAAATATGAGATTCATCCAAAGTTTATCATTGATTTGATAGTGACAAAGTTTTCTGGTAGTATGAAATCATAATATAATTAATATACATATAAATTGTTAATAGAATATTTAACAGAGACAAATGAAATATTTTTTGTGGGACTCACCTAGCCATGGCTTACTTGTGGCTCTGTACTCAGAGATCACTCTTAGAGAGGGTTTTAAGAACTTGAGGACTTTGGATATTAAGTCCAAGTGAACTGCATGCAAGTTATACATGCATGAACTATCACTCCTGTCCAGATAAATGTGATTTTAAACAGTATGTATTCACGCATTTGTGCTAATCGTAAAAAGAAACTCCTGCAAAAATTACTATACTAGTCAACTCCTAAGGTATCACTCCTGTTGGTACTTGATGAACCATATAAATTCTGAGAATCTAATTTGAATGGCATACAGGAAACTATTTTAATCTCTTTGCTCTTCCTATGGTCTTTCTTATTCTGACTGATTTTTATTCCTCTTTACTTTCATAATAAAATCGCCTAATACATAGTTATGTGTTTTACACAAACATACAAGTGTACATTAACATTGCATAGTAGCATCAATTTGTATCATTTCATAAAAAAAAAAAACCAAAAAAGAACTAATGGTACCCAATGATAATTCAGTAAATGACACCAGGAGTAATCCCAGAGCACAGAACTGGAAGTAAGCATTGAGAATCCACTGGTGTGCCATAACCCCCCACCCAAAAAAAAGAAAAGAGAAAGAAAAATCACAACGAAACACTTCAGATATAAAATCTTAGTCCTTTAATGAAGATGAAGATTTTGAGGGGAATTATTGCTATAGACAACCTATAAATCTACTGCATTTTCCTGTGCACCAGACAACTTTTTAACCCATAAAAATCATTTTAATAGTCGGGGGGTCGTCTTATACGCTGGTATACGACATACTGAAACTTATTCCAGCTTCAGGGACGAGTGATCTGGCCCCCTCTGTTCAGCTTTTATGGAACAAAGAGGAGGCTCTCTGTCTCCTTCTAGCGGTAGTATTAATCACTGCACCCCAGCCAGCTGCTCTTGGAGGAGTCCTAACACTGCTCTCAATGTGGATCAGTTTTATGTTTACATGTTTGATGACAAATGGTCTTATGTTTAAAAGTGACAGCGTTCCAGCTAAGTACATGCATTACATAAGCTTTTGAATTAAAATTTCTATATTGAAATTAAATCTTGGGGCCGGGCGGTGGTACTGGATGTAAGGTGCCTGCCTTGCCTGCGCTAACCTAGGACGAACCGAGGTTCGATCCCCCGGTTCCCCATATGGTCCCCCGTGCCTGCCAGGAGTGACTTCTGAGTGAATAGCCAGGAGTAACCCCTGAGCATCACTGGGTGTGACCCAAAAACCAAAAAAAAAAAAAAAAAAAACACCTTAAAAAAAAAAGAAATTAAATCTTACATTTTTTAATTTCCATTTGGTGTGCATAGAAAGAGATAGTTTTATACATCAAATAAGCCCAAACCCTATATTTTAGCAGGAAAAGTAGGGGGTGGTCTCATATACTCAGTTTTTTTATATGCTGGAAAATACAGTATATCTTTTAAAATCAAAATATCTGAGTTTTACATTGGAGTATATTTTAAACATCATTTTTAAATTTTAAAACATTTTAAAAACTATTTTAAAAACATTTTGTCAAGTGGGAAATTTATGAAGAATTTAAAATTTTATATAAATTTACATAAAATTTATATAAAATAAAAAGTTATGTAAAGAAAAAATTAAAATGTATTATAATATAAATTATAATGTGTATAGATGCCTAGGAAATTAATTCAAGATTAATTTAACTTTTAATTACTTTCATCAGTTATACTGCAGTACTTTAGAATTAAATTATTATTGGGTTAAGTATTCAATTATAAGAACAAATTTGTTTTTGTTTTAGTGAATACTGTTGTACAGTCACATAATATACTTTTTATTTAATTTCATATAAACTTGTGATTTTTTATATAATGAAACATATGCTTGATTTTATTAAATTAACATTTTTACATTTCCAAGATCATAGGTTGTTGCTTTAGATAAAATGTTAGAATATATTAGGAAATCAATCACAATTCAATTTAGCTTGCATTGAAAGCTAGCCAAAAAAATCTCAAAGCACCTGAAAGTACCACTAATAATGACCATTTTACAAAAAAATGTATCAACGTTTAATTTGTTCAATATATAGTATTTACATTATGAAACCAATGATATATGATATACCATGATAAAGACAGTGAAAATAATTTAAAAAGCAAAAGTTTATATGCTTACTATATGCTAACTACCATAATTATACCGAATATATATAATTTTTTATAAAAACATAAAAATAACTATTGGTTACATTTTATTTTTATAAAAATTAAAATACAGCAGAGCTTTCTTTACAAATCCTTAGTCACATGAGATGCAGTCATTGCTTGCTAATGATTTAAAATATCTGATAACAAAATTATGTTTTCTCTTTTCTCAAGAATGTGTGAGTACAGTAGTAGGGTATTTGCCTTGCATGCAGTAGACCCAGGACAAACCCAGGTTTAATACCTGTCATCTTATATGGTCCCCCAAGCCTGACAGGAGTTATTTCTGAGTATAGAGTCAGGAGTAACCTTGAGTATCACTGGATGTGGCCTCAAACAAACAAAAACAAACAAATAAGAATGTGTGAGTAGATAAGTGCCATTTAAGTATAGACATCTATTTATCAGTGAACTAAGTAAAAAAATGAAATTGTACTCAAAATTATGGTCACAAGTATCTTTCTTACAGAAGAAATAAAAAAAATAAGGTCCAATAAATAAATTCCAAACAGGAAATGCAGAGGCAAAGTACTATTAATGTCATATCTCAAAACATCTAGAAACCAATTAAACAAGCATACAGTTTATATCCTTCAATGATGAAGGTCTGTTTTGTTATCAAGAAATAATGGGGCCCGGGAGATAGCATGGAGGTAAGACATTTGCCTTTCATGCAAAAGGTCAGCAGTTCGAATCCCGGTGCCCCATATGGTCCCCCGTGCCGGCCAGGAGCAATTTCTGAGCATGGAGCCAGGAATAACCCCTGAGCACTGCCGGGTGTGACCCCCCCCCAAAAAAAAAAACACCCAAAAATAAAGAAATAATGACTGAGGCAAATGAGGGGCTACAGTTGTACAACTAATTAAGCTTCAGAAATTCTAAATTGAAGGCATGAGAGGCTAGAAGAATGAATAATTTCTATATAAATCAAATTATACACAGAATAAGTGGAATAGAGCTCATCCCCAAATGGCTGATTTAATAGTTAATCTTATAGCAAGTGTAGTAAGCTGATATGATAGCAAGCTTATCTCGCATGCCATTGAACTAGATTTGATACCCATGAAAACTCAAAAGGGGTCTCTGACATTCACCTGAAGGAAGCCCTGAATACAGAGTCAGTAATCACACTAAGTGCTGCAGATGTGGCTCAAAATACTAAAGCAAAATGAAAATCATAACAAATGAAACAATGGAACAGATTAACATGGGAAAAATTAAAGGTGTAATAGTTAAAAATTAAAAGTGTAGTTTACATTTAATTTAAATATATATACTTTAAATATATATTTAATTTAAATTAAAAATTTAAATGTTCAGTATACTGTACTGTATATTCAGTATACTGTTGAACTGTAGTGTATAAAATGTCATAATTGATACAAATATTTACTTTTGGTGGGTTAAAAATCTTATTGTAACTTCTGTCTGAACTGTAAGCAGAGTGTGGGATGCACATGCACAGTTGAACAATGTACTGAATATACAGTAATATATGTACACTCTTGCTCTCCCTTTTTTGATGCTGTAATTTGCAATATTGTTGATGAAGGGGTGTCTTGTATGTCATTTTTTCTTTTTTCAGCACCCAGTTCTTGTACAGAATGATTAATTCCAACTATCATTGCCATAGTAGACCTTTCCTATTCTAACTCCACTCAAAATTCTTTGTTGCATGCTTCCACATGGACTGGTCATCCTGATTCTCATCTCTTTTGTCTCTGGGTTTTATTGCCATCCTATCATTTATTTTTCTTATATGCCACAAGTGAGTGAAATTGAATGAGATCATCCTTTTTCTATTCCTCTCTCTCTGACTAGAAAGAATAATTTCTAAGGTCATTTTCCATCAGATATGTATTGACTCATTTTGTCCTGGTTCACAGTCAAGTGTTATGTTATTATTTTTAGATGTTTTATTTTCAGCATTATATGGTCCTAAACCAGGACAGGAGTATAAATCTGGGAATGAATTCTTAGGATATGTGTGTAGCCTCCCAAACAAACAAAACTGCAACACAATTTATAGTTTATATTTACTTTGCACAAAATATATTATTTAAAAACTCATATTTAAAAATGCAACAAATAATTCTAAATTATATGTGCATATGTTTAATAGCTTTGGGGATAATTATTTTTTAATATTCAGTAAAAATATTAAAATCAAAGGGATTTACTTCAACATTCTTTGATAAGCCTCAGATCTAACCCATAATTCTATGAATTGTACATATGTACTTATCAAATTTTAACTTAATGTCCTACTCCTTTTGACATTTTATAATAGTTATATATGTTTAAAGATAATCTGTATTTTAGTTCCAAAGTTAATCAAATTAAGGGAATAAGGTTGTATGCATATTACAAGGATAATTGTGAATAATAATAGTATATCATTAAGATTATTGACTTATATTAATATGAATAAAATGGTTGGGGCCAGAGCAATAGTATATCAGATAACATGCTGATTTAGCATGCAGAAAATGCAGGTTGAATCCCAGGCATCTTATATGGTTCCCTCAAGCCAGGTTTGCTTCCTGAGTGCAGAGCCAGTAATAATCCTTGAGCAACAAGACTGTGTCTCCCTCCAAAAATAATAAAGTCAGTTAAAATATTGATTAATTAATTTTTTATTTATTTGAAGCTATCCCATTTACTAATGTGAATAATTATTAATCACTTGTCAATTTTTTCATTTATGAACGTCTTTATGTTTATTTGAATAGATTTTATCAATTCAGTTATTTGGATAAAATCATTACTACACTTGTCTATGAGTGTATTCAGATAAAACAGCAGACACAGTGAAATAAATTTTCCTCCCTAACATTAGTAGAGATCATCAAACTTGATAAAGGCCTGAAGAGAACAAATAGGCAGAAAATAAAATTATATAGCTGTCCTATCTAATTTCTTGAGCTATAATACCGATTCTCTTTTTTCTGCACTGATCCTGGTTCTTGTGCATTTTCTTCTAGACAGAAATTGACATCAGCTGTTCCCTTATTTCCTCTGACTTTATAATTTGAATGTTATCACACATCAGCTCTCCTGCACTTCTAAAATTTATATTGTAGTCTATTCAAACCTCATGTCCTATAATTATTTGAATAAATTTTTATGATTATATTTACTTCTGTAATTATCTCATTTTTGTTTCTTTTGAGAATTCAGGTAAACTCCTTCCACATTTCTGCCACAATTCCCTTTATTTGTGATAATGTATCGCTATTTATTATTCACCAGATTTTGAAATAGAATAGTTTGATTAGTCTTTTCAATATTTATGCATTCTCATTTAACCACACAACTTAAACTCTATTTTTCTGTCCTGTGCCCTTTATAACATAGAGGTATGTCAAAATTGTTCAATGTCTTGTTACATTTTCAGGACAACATCCATATGTTTGAATTATACATGAAACACTCTTGCAGTTTCCTCTGTATCAGTTCAAATCACTCTCCTTTCAAATTCTCATACATATTTTATCTGAAAATAACTTAAGCCTCATGAGGTGACGATGTGTGTGTATATATATCGAGTACATTGATTAAAATAAGACTATCTTACTTCTATTCAGTAGATAAACTGGGATATTGGTTCCATAGTTGATTATCCACCATGCAAAGCGAGTTTAATTCTCTAAAGGGAAATTCGTTAAACAACACATAGCTGTGATTTTCAGCATCTACTGTTATACTGTTTTTACCTAAAGTTTAAATTAAATGTGAGCTATTTTAATACATATTTATGATTCATAGAATAGTAAATCATATAATAAAATATATTTAATTCTAAGTTTGCAAGAGATGATTATAATTTATATATAAATGATAAATAACCTAAAATAAGTTTGAGCTTGATGATAATCATCAATAATAATCAAATCCAGACTATGATCAAATGAACTGTCATATTTTATACATACCTTTATCATGTAAACTTTTAATTAATTTCATCCAAACAAAATTTGTCTTATATTCAGAGAATATCCAAATGCAACTTCTTTTGCACTGCAATAATGATAGCATGCAATGACTTTCCTAAAATACAATTTAAATAGAACAAAACATTTTACTTTCTTGGGCTATCTTTGCAATACGACATTCTGGTTGTTGAAAAGTTTATCAAGTACACAATTATTGGTTCAAAATACTTTTGAAATTATCAAAAGAAACTTTTGAAAGAATATTTCCGATGGCAAAAGAAAAGTGCTTAAGCTCATATTTTCTTCCATTTTTGCATTTTCTTGATTGGAAATACTTTAAAATGATAAAAAAAAAAAAGGGGGGGGGAATTTAATACCAAAAGGCTGAGAAATAGAACTGTATTTTACTAAACCAAAGTTCAAGTAAGAAAACTATGCATGTCTACCTGCGTTTCCGAATCCCTGAAGGTCACCTCAGAGGCCTACGGAGGGCACCCACAAAAAACTGCATTTTGAAACTGTCCAGTGAGTAAAATAGGACTGTGGGTGTAGCCATCCTTTAAACTGAGCCCTCAGGTGTACAGAGGCTATGCCCTGCTGTGCCTTTGTTCACTCTTAGGACTCAAGGGAAACATCTCCTGCCTATGACTGTCTTGCCTACGTTTCTGAATCCCTGAAGGTCCCTCAGAGACTGTCAACTAGAGGTAGTAGAAGAGCGCGACCACTTTGCTTTGCGGCAGAGGACTCTTTCTAACCAATGAACCCCACCACAACACGCAAGAAAAACCACACTACAAGCGTGACAATGGGAGAAAACTCGCAGGCAACACCATGTTCAGAGAATGAAGACAATAGCTTGTATGACCTTATAAATTCCAACCACCTGATTATCTATTGGATAAGGAACTTAAAATAGCAATACTGAAGATGTTTGTAAAACTCAAAGAAAGCATAGATCGATCTGAACAGAACACAAAGAGAGAAATCAGAAAACTCCAAACTGAAATAGCAGATCTGAGAAACATGGTAGCTTCCTAAAAATCTCAGTGGATGGCGTCGAAAGCAGGATATCAGCAGCTGAGGAGAGATTCAGAGTACTGGAAGATGTGAAGCAGAAAAACTAAACACAACAGAAGAAATTGGAAAAGAACCTTAAGACAAACGAACAGGCAATGGAAAAAATATTCAAGGAATGTGAATAGATGAAAGTAGAAATCTTTGATAAACTCAACAATAACAACGTAAGAATCATTGGAGTCTGAGAGACCCAGGTAGGAGATCTCCAGGAAGAATCAACTGTCAAAGACATCATCAAAGAGATACTCCCAGAGTTAAAGACTAAATGCAATCAAATCCTGCATCCCCAAAGAGTACCAGCTAAAACAGACCCAACGAATAACACCCACAGACACATTCTCGTTACAATGACAAATCCCACAGATAGAGATAGAATGCTTAATGCAGCAAGATCAAAAAAAGAAATTACATTCAAAGGAGCATCCCTAAGACATACAACAGATATGTCACAAGAAACTTTAAAGGCCAGAAGACAATGGTGGGATATTGTGACAAGACTGAAAGAAACGAATGCCTCACCAATAATACTGCACCCAGCCTGACTCATGTTCTGGTTTGAAAGAAGAATACATAGCTTCATGAATAAACAACAGCTCAGAAACTTCACAGATGATAAACCAGCCTTAAAGGAAAACCTGACAGGTCTACTCTAAGACAAGAGAGACCAACAAACACAGGAAACTTATCTACAAAGATGACATTAAATCCTATGACAATCATCTCCCTCAAAGTCAATGGAGTATATTCACCAATTAAAAGACACAGAGTGGCAGAATGGGTCAAAAAGATGAATCCAACCTTCTGCTGCCTACAAGAAATACATCTGCATAGTCAGAACAAACATAGAATGAAAAACCAAAGGTGGAGGAAAATCATCCAAGCAAACAACACCCTCAAAAAAGTTGGGGTGGTCATATTAATATCTGATGACATCAACTTTATACTCAGAAAAGTGGCAAGGGACAAAGATGGACACTATGTTCTAATCAAGGAATATGTGCAACAGGAAGAAATCAGACTATTAAATATATATGCACCCAATGAGAGACCAGCACATTATCTAATACAATTACTGAAAAATCTGAAAGAAGAAATCAATAAGAACACAATAATTGTGGGAGACCTCAACACCACCATATCAACACTTGATAGGTCAACCAGACTGAAACCCAACAAAAACATACTAGCCCTGAAAAGAGTAATGAAAGAAAGAGGACTAGTAGATATATATAGGACACTTCATCCCAAAAAACCTGGATAAACATTTTTCTCCAATGTACATGAGTCATTCTCCAGAATAGACCACATGCTGACACATAAAACATACCTCCATAAAATCAAGAGGATATAAATCTTGCAGACTACCTTTGCTGACCACAAGGCTCTGAAATTAGATGTGAACTACAAAGGGACATAGAAGAATAACATTAGCTATTGGAAATTAAACAGCCTGATACTGAATAACTAGTGGGTCTGAGATGAAATCAAAAAGGAAATCAAAACTTTCCTGGAAACAAATGATAATGAAGAAACAAACTGCCAGAAACTATGGGACACAGCAAAAGTGGTCCTGAGAGGAAAATTTATAGCTCTACATGCACACATCAGGAAGAAAAAAGGGGCATACCTGAATAACTTGATGCAGCTCAAAAAATTAGAAAATGACCAACAAAAGGAACCAAAAATAGGGAGACAGAAGGAAATAACAAAGCTGAAAGCAGAACTCAATGAATTGGAAACCCGAAAAACAATTCAAAAGATCAACGAAAGCAGAAGTTGATTCTTTGAAAAAATAAACAAGTTTGATAGGCCATTGGCAAAACTCACAAAGTAAGAGAGAAATCTGATAACCCATATTAGAAATGAAAAGGGGGAGATCACAACAGATATTGCAGAGATCCAAAGGGTAATCAGTGACCACTTTGAAAAATGTTACACTACTAAACATGAGAACCTAGAAGAAATGTAAAAATTCTTGGACACTTCTAACCTTCCACATTTATGTAAGGAGGATGTAGCATATCTAAACACCCCCATCACCACTGAGAAATTGAAACTGTAATCAAACATCTGCCCAAAAAGAAAAGCCCAGGCCCAGATGGATTTCCTAATGAATTTTTTCAAGTCTTTCAAGAGGAGCTACTACAATCCTAGCCAGGCTCTTCCATGAAATTGAAAAAACAGGAACACTCCCAAACAGCTTTTATGAAGAGAACATCACCTTGATAACAAAACTGGACAGTGGTGCTATCAAAAAAGAAAATTACAGTTCAATATCCCTGATGAATGCTGATGCAAAGATCTTCAACAAAATCCTGGCAAATAGAATTCAATGCATCATCAAGAAGATCATACACTACGACCAAGTAGGTTTCATCCGAGGAATGCAAGGATGGTTTAACATAAGTAAAACTATCAATATCATACACAACATCTACAAGAAGAAAAATAAAAATCACATGATCATATCAGTAGACACAGAGAAAGCATTTGATAAGATCCAACACCCATTCTTGATCAAAACTTTCAGCAAGATGGGAATGGAAGAAACTTTTCTCAATCTAGTTGAAACCATCTACCACAAGCCAATGGCAAATATCCTCAATGGAGAAAAACAAAAAACCTTTCCTCTAAATTCTGGTACAAGACAAGGCTGACCACTCTCACCACTCCTCTTCAACATAGTACTGGAAGTTCTTGCTATAGTGATCAGGCAAAAAAAGATATCAAGGGAATCCAGATAGGAAAGGAAGAAGTCAAGCTCTCACTATTTGCAGATGACATAATACTCTAATTAGAAAACCATAAAGACTCTATCAAAAAGCTTCTAGAAAAAATTGACTCATATAGAAATGTGGCAGGCTACAAAATTAACACACAGAAATCAATGGCCTTTGTATACACCAATTATGATAGGGAAGAGAAGGAAATCAAGAAGGTAATCCCATTCACAATAGCATCACACAAAATCAAATATCTTGGAGTCAACTTGACCAAAGACACGAAGGACCTATACAAAGAAAACTATAAAGTCCTGCTACAAGAAATAAGAGAGGACACACACACAAAAAAAAGGAAACACATACCCAGCTAATGGATTGGCAGGATTGACATCATTAAAATGGCAATACTTCCCAAAGCATTATATAGATTTAATTCAATCCCCTTAAAAATACCTATGACATTCTTCAAAAAAGTGGATCAAACACTTATGAAGTTCATCTGGAACAATAAACATCCTCGAATAGCTAAAGCACTCCTAGGGGAAAGGAAAATGGGAGGCATTACTTTCCCCAACTTTAAACTGTATTACAAAGCAATAGTTATCAAAACAGCATTGTATTGGAATAAAGACAGACCCTCAGATCAGTGGAATAGGTTTGAGTTCTCAGACATTGTCCCCCAGACATACAAGTACCTAATTTTTGACAAAGGAGCGAGAAATCCTAAGTGGAGTAGGGAAAACCTCTTCAACAAGTGGTGCTGGCAGAACTGGTTAGCCACTTGCAAAAAAGTGAATATAGACCCTTAGTTAACATCTTGTATGAAGGTAAAATCCAAATGAATTAAAGACCTTGATATCAGACCTGATACCATAAGGTATGTAGAACAACACGTCGGTAAAACACTCCATGCCATTGAGACTAAAGGCATCTTCAAGGAGGAAAACTGTACTTTCCAAACAAGTGGAAGCAGAGATCAACAGATGGGAATACATTAAATTCAGAAGCTTCTTCACCTCAAAAGATATAGTGCCCAGGATATAAGAGTCATCCACTGAGTGGGAGAAACTATTCACCCAACAACCATCAGATAAGAAGCTAATATCTAAAAGATACAGGGTACTGACAGAACTTTACAAAAAAAAAAATCTAATCCCTTCAAAAAATGGGGAGAAGAAATGAACAGACACTTTGATAAAAAAGAAATACAAATGGCCAAAAGGCACATAAAAAATGCTCCTCGTCACTAATCATAAGGGAGATGCCAATGAAAACAACGATGAGATACCACCTCACACCACAGAGATTGGCGCACATCACAAAGAATGAGAATAATCAGTGCTGGCAGGATGTGAAGAGAAAAGAACTCTTATCCACTGCTGGTGGGAATGCCGTCTTGTCCAACCTCTATGGAAAACGATATAGAGATTCCTCCAAAATCTGGAAATTGAGCTCCCATTCAACCCAGCTATTCTACTCCTAGGGATATACCCTAAGAACACAAGAATACAATACAAAACCCCTTCCTCACACCTATATTTATTGCAGCACTATTCACAATAGCCAGGCTCTTGAAAAAACCAAGATGCCCTTCAGCAGGCAAATGGCTAAAGAAACCGTGGTACATATACACAATGGAATATTATGCAGCCATCAGGAGAGATAAAGTCATGAATATTTCCTATACATGGATGTACATGGAATCTACCATGCTGAGTGAAATAAGTCAGAGGGAGAGAGAGACACACACAGAATAGTCTCACTTTTCTATGGGTTTTAAGAAAAATAAAAGTCATTTTTCAACAATCTTCAGAGACATTGAGGGGAGGGGCTAGAACTTCCAGCTCACTTCATGAAGCTCACCACAAAGAGTGGTAAGTGCAGTTATAGAAATAACTACACAGAGAACTATCATAATCAAGTGAATGAATGAGGGAACTGGAAAGCCTGTCTGGAGTACAGTTGGGGGTGGTTGGAGGGATAGAGATTTGGGACACTGGTGGTGGGAATGTTGCACTGGTGAAGGGGGTGTTCTTTACATGACCAAAACCTAATCACAATCATATATGCAATCAAGATGTTTTAAAAAATTAATCACCATCGTTGGAAGAAAAGATAGAAAAAAAGAATCATACAGTATCTAAGAAAATGAAAAAGAAAAATATGCATTAATAAACAACTACAAAAATGTTATCTCTTTTGTTTTTCTCTTCTTCTACAATGTCCATTTTGGAATGTGTAGATTTATGATATGGTCATCGCAAAGCAACATTATTCAGACTGTGTATAAGGATCATTTTACTCTTTAATAATTAAATAATGAAGTTTTCAGCATTGAGAATCATGCATTTATTTTATTTCAAAGCATTTCAATAAAACAATATGAAATATTTTTGACAAAGTAAAAGCAATTTTAAGAGTTAATGAGACTTCAATATTAGATTACATGAATCCTGGGTGTCCTATCTATAAAGCAGCAAGTAGGCTTTTTTGTCTTGCACACAGCTGGTAGGGCATTTGTTTTGCAAACTACAGGTTTGATTTCCTGCATTCCATATACTTCCCAGAGACTGCCAGGAGTGTTTTCTGAGGAAGAGCCAGTTTGGCCTCAAACCAACCAAACATGACTTTCTTTTATGTCTTTCATTCATATTGTAATACTTGATAAACAATAAAATTGGCAAACACACCCTTTCTTTCCTTTTGATGTTATTTCCCCACTTAGCTGTTATGTTCATACACTGGGTTGTGGTAATCATCAGGGTTGAAAACTTGAGTGCTAATATCACAAACCTGTTTTAATTCATTTTCTTTTGAATTCACTTTTTACTCCTGGCTCCATGCTCAGAAATTGCTCCTGGCAGGCACGGGGGACCATACGGGGGACCGATGACCTTTTGCATGAAAGGCAAACGCCCTGCCTCCATGCTATCTCCCGGGCCCCTTGAGTTCACTTTTTAGAGTTACTGAATTAAATGTCACAAATGTAACTGTAACATACTCCTTTGCATATACATCTCCCTTTGTAATTATTATCAGTGTATAAATACTATTTAAGTATAAGGACAACCTTTTATAAGTATACCTAAGATTCAAGGGATATGAGAGTGTCTCAGAAGTAACCATTATTTGCATGATTAAGATGCTAGTTTCTATTACCAGAAACTTATTCAAGTATGATCTCATCACCAAAAACTTACTTCCCTACATTTCCCTAATGTCCTTTTTAATTTTTCTGTGACCATTTTCACGACATAAGTGTTCATTTTGTTGTTTGTTCTTTTACATTGTTGTTCCTAATAATTTTATTTAGAATCTACATGTTAGTAGAAGCCATCTAGCAATTGTCTTTTATTTGATTATTGATTTTATTAAATTTAGTTATTTCAATATCTATCCACATTCTCCCTAAAAATATAGCAATTTCATATATTGAGTAGCAGAATAATATTCCTTTAAGTTTTTAAGTTACAGTTTTTATACATTCATCTATTGATGATATTTAAGATGATTCAATATTTTGGCATGATAAACTCTGTTCTAAACATCAGAATGCAAGAAATCCTCCAAATGCTTTTTTCGATTTCATCAGATAAATGCCTAGCAGTGACAACACTGTAAATTCAATTTCTTGTATTTTTTTAAGAAAATCTCTATACTGTTTTCTATGTTTGTTTCAATTTACATTTTAATCAACTGCATAACAGGGTTGCTAATTTCTCCACACCCTTAGCAACACTGTTCCAATATTTATTTTATAAAAATACTTTTCATCAGTGTGAGGTGTTAGCTTATTACAGATTGCTTTGCACTTCCTTAACAATGCATCATTGAGCACACTTAAGGTATAGGACATGCTTTATGATTATGACATACAACAAATTATTTAGAAAAGTATCTTTCCAGCATCTTATGATCTCTGTGTAGTAGAATCCCAGCAGTGCTCAAGAAATACGGAAGCCTGTTTCTTAGAGTACTCATTCTAGTGATCTGGTTCCTGTGGTGCTTTAACCTGATCACACAATGCTTTTAGGAAGGTAGAAGTTACTGGAACCTGGTCACACAATACTTTTGGGAAGGTAGAAGTTACTGGATGTGGGTACCTATCTCTCTCTAGAGTGTGTTGGGAAACAAACCTAGTAGTTTCCATATACAAGGAACATGCTTTATTCTATCTTTTGACATATTCTCATTGTTTTTTTTAAATACAGTAGTTAAAATAGTTGTAAGTGAACTGTGAGTTCCTTAAATATCTTATACATAAAGCATTTATCAGATATAAAATGTACAAATGAGTTCTCCCCAATACTAGAGTGTTTTTCTTCTGTATAGTCCCTTTCACTATGTAAAATACTTATATTTAATGTATCTACTCATTTGCATAGTTTCAATTGCTCATGGAGCTGAGTCTCTAAGTTAATCTTTATCTCAAAGTTCTAAAGTGTATAACTGAATATTTTCCTATGTAGTTTATGATTTGAAGTCTTATATGTAAATGTTCAATGTTTGTGACAATTTTTGTGCTTGTAGTCTATTCTTCAACACAGTATTGAGTATACATATATTTAACATGTGAATACAGAGATTAAATTTAGAAAATTTTGTGTAAATTGTTAAAGTAGTAGTACTAAATATATGCTAATAATTAGTTATTAGTGAAATATACATAATAAACTATGATAAACGATCTAAGCTTTATTTCAATGCTTAGCATCAATGTAGATATTGTAAGACTCCTCCACTTATAAAAATGTATATTAAGAGGGAAGAGTTGTTTAAAAAAAAAAGGCCCAAGCTGATTAGATAATGAAGATCTAAGAAATCACTCTTAGGTGATCAGAAAAGTTCACATTTTGTCTAAGATTTTTTTAAAAAATAAGCAGTATTGGGGCTGGACAGTGGCGCTGAAGGTAAGGTGCCTGTTTTTCCAGTGCTAGTCTAGGATGGACCTCGGTTTGATCCCCCAGTTTCCCATATGGCCCCCCAAGCCAGGAGCGACTTCTGAGCTCATAACCAGGATTAACCCCCTGAGCATCACTGGGTGTGGCCCAAAAACCAAAAATAAAAAAAAAGCAGTATCAATATAAAAGTAAATTTTCAGCATATTAAAATAAATAAATTTTTATACAATTTTACTCTAATACACAGAAAACATATTCAAATTATTCACAGCTGTTGTGGAACAATATTTATAAGCTTTTCAAAAGCGCATCACAGGAAATTTAAAAGAAGACAGCAAAGTTATTTCTCAAATATTACTGTCATTTGTAGTGAAAGAATAAATGAAAACTTTCTACATATGCCTCTATTTTACACTACATGCCTTTATATGTTGGGAGTTGTTACCTGATGATTCTCAGAAGTGCTATTTGATTAAGCTCAGGAATTACACATTATGGTAAAATCTGAATTATATGAATTACAGTTTGACTGTAAATAACACAAGATCCCTACACACCATACTATTTTTCTGACCCAGATGTCCTCTATTTATAGCTAACTGAATATGATAAGACCAATTTAATTTATTTCATATCAATTCTATTCACATTTAGTTTTGAGGAAAGTTATAGACATGACAATTTATAAACTAATTTTTTCATATTTTAGTTTGAAATATCATTAGCCCCATCCATCTATTTTTGAACATTAACATGCTAATTGTAGCTGGATTACTTATATGTATATAGTACTATTGGTAAGTGATGGTGAGGAAATAATTTGTTATATTAGATGTTTTATATAACAAATAAAATTTATCTACATAAAATTAATTTGGCGCTCACTTTGTTTACGAGTTTGTTTTTGCTCTATATTCAGTGAAGCAAAATAACTTTATCCACACATTTTATTTTCATTTTGGGAAAGGAAATCTTCCAAGTAATGCTCAAAGGGATGGAACCTTTCAAAGCAATGCTCAAGGGACCCAACTGCACCCATCTCTGCAGCCAGCTATATTTGAAGTTCATTGTTGAAAGAAAACATGAAATAATTCCATATTTTCTATATACATGTATCTGAAGTATGTCATATTTAGTGATATCAGTGAGAAAAAATTAATACAAGTCCATCTTTCTTATATGTCATACTATAAATAAATATAGTATGGAAATAACAAGTATCTAAATGTAGCAGACATAAACATTAGTCATCAATAGAAATTTTAATAAGGTGTAGACTGAGGTGTGGTATGGATTATAGAATAAAGATGAAGGGAAAAATGCACTTTAGAAGAAGGTGTAGTGCTAGAATATTAGGTCAAGTTATAAAAACTTTTGCAAGGCACAGTGCCTAAAATAAACTTTTCAATAATAATTTACATATGTGCAATTAAAATAAAATAATTTTACACAATTATGTGTATAAAAGAAATATGAAATATAACTAAAATAAATATATGTATAAAATAAAAATAAGATGTTTAAGTTTATAGAAAATAGGAAATTTACAACATTGGATCCATAAAACTTATAAATTTACAAGTTTCCATGAACAGATTGAATGAACAAAGAAACTATGACTCATATACATAATGGAATATTATTCATCTAAGTGAAATGACAAAATCAAGCAAATTTTGATATGTCTGTGGATTTGGAGATTATTGTGCTATGTGCAGATAATCAGAAATAAAGGGACAGGTACAGAATGATCTATCTCATATTTGGTATATGAAAATATATAGTAAGGGAACAACAAATACAGAAAGTAAAGATAGAGAAACTCTATAGTTATTACTGTATTTGCCTTGCATGTAGCTGACACAGTATATATCACCAGTACCACATGTGGCTCTAAGTTTTCCCAGGAATGATTCTTGAATGCATAATGAGAAGTAAGCACTGACAATCAGTGCTAAAAATGCTGAACTTAAAAAATAGCCTAATAAATGGTCTATGAATCTTAGTTTACTTACCATGACAGGATTCTGGGCTGGATGAGAAGAATATTGGAGAGATAAGATACTGAGACAACATGGAGGAAAGTAGATCCAATAGTGCAGTGTCTTCCATTGGAACATTGGATCCATAAAACTCTATAATTTGGGGAATGGAAACTAAGACAGGCCCAGAGGTGCTCCCATAGTTACGCCTTGTGCTGTGGTAAGGTTTCAAACCTGGAGATGCTGAGGGACTACATATGGTACAGAAGAAGCATGCAAGTCAACAGCATTCAAGACAAGTTCACTACACATTGTAATATTGTTATGGCCTATATATGTAAGAGTATATATATATACATATATGTATAAGCATTTACATAATATATTTAATATATATTTAATTAAAAGAGTAGAGTAGAAACAGCTAATGCTGATAGAGATATAGGGCAAGAGGAACACTTTGTCATTGTTGGTGGGAATATAATTCAGTTCAGCATCTATGGAAAATGTGTGGAGAGTTCATAAAAATAAAATTTGGCTGCTATATGACTCAGTCATTCCACTTCTGGGCATCATTTCCAAAAATCATTTTGAAAATATTTGCAGTCCTATGTTCATCGCAGTGCTATTCACAGTAGCCACAATTTAGAAACAAAGGGAGTGTCCAAAAAACAGATTAGTGGATAAAAAATTGTGGTATACTTACACAGTGCAATTTGTTTAAGCTATAATAAAACTGAAATCAGCAATTTTCTACTATGTGGCCATAACTAAAGGGTTTTGTGCTTAATTAAATCAGTCAAAAGGAAAAGGTCACTCTCATATGAAATAAGCAGTAACACAATAAGGAGATTTAAAATGGACAATGACAATAGCTCTTTGGAGTCTACCTAAAAAATTTAGTTTGACAGGTGGGTAGGGGAGGGAAATAAGAGCAGATCTTGGTGTATTGATCTAGGTAGACTCATATATCAATAGTGAAGAAAGGCTGAAACAATGTATGCCTGAGATACATTAATAGTATTTCAAATCATGGTGTCTAAATAAAATTGCAAGATACCTGAGAATATGTAAGTATAATATCAATATATTCTTTTTAAAAAAGTCGTGAATATACACTTTTAAAGTCAGGCTTTTAAAACAATTTAACTTGCTAGGAACATATTTTACTTTAATAGCTGATTTTTAAATACAATTTCTTCTACAAAACTTCTGTGGCCAGTACAATTGATTGGTCAAAAGTATCATATTTTCTCTAATATTAGCCTGTTATTGGTGAGCATCTGAAACTTTAAGCTACAAATACTGGGAAGGAAAAAGAGAGCAGATATTGAGTTAACAATGAGCAAAAGAAACAATTCACATCTATATAATTAAAATAATTAAAATTCATAAAATCCTTAAACTTTAGCTGCAGAGACAGTATAATGATTAGAGCATTTGTTGTGCATGTGGCTACCCAAGTTAACTTTCCAGCACACAATATAGTCCCAAGAGTGCCACTAGGAGTGTTTTCTGAAAGCAGAGCTAAGGTAAGTCCTGAGCTCTGTCAGATTTGATTCCAAAAACAAAAACAAACAAACCAAATTCCTAAACTACTTAGTTCCTAAACTAATTAGTTTGTGATTGGTGAACAACTAAAAATGGGAAGATTAGACATAATAAGGTTAAATCAACAGTAGTTACTGTACCATAACACTTCCAGATATCATTGTGGCCTACGAGTCTCTTCATATATATATATATGTTTATTTATAGACTCAGAACTAGTTTTTGCAATAAATATGCAATAGCAATTAACTGTTTTCTGAGTTTTGTGAATCTGTATTGTAGTCAATGAAAAATACAAATATCTTTAATTCAGTTCCAGGTGTTTAGATTTAAAATAGTCTTATGGGGTGTTCTTCAAATTACTACACTTGGGGATGCAGGACATATTTTTAGAACTACCTCAAGTCATGACATGCTTTCTTTCTCAAATCTATTTTTGCTTGTCTTTATGAGAACAGATGTTGCTTCTTATTTTTTTTCTTTCAGACCACGTTCTATTAATCTCAGGTCTTACTTCTGGCTCTGTGCTTGTAAATAAATACTGGTGAGCTTCAGGGGACCAGATGAGTTGCTGAAGATAAAACTCAAGTTGGTCAAGACATTTCCCACAATTTCTCTAGACCTGCTACCCTGATTGATTATAAATGAACAAGTGCATAAGGAAAGGTAGAAGACACAGTGCAAGCATAATAGGAAATATGAAAATTTGGGGGAGTTGTGTAGGTAATAAGGGACAGCAAATATGTTTTAGAGTATGTGGACGTTGTTCCAAAAATTCAGGCTTTACTATATGGGAAGAATCATGAGAAAAGAAAATTTAGGGCAAGATCATAAGAATTTCAAGTATACAACCATGCAAATAAATATCCAGCAAGGGAATGTTTAGACTTAAGCAATATAGGGGTAGTTCAGAATACATCCTGCTAGAGAAAGTACAGACTTACAGGGGTTATATAAAAGATAGGGAAGAAGACATTTGGTAGGGAGAAATCCACCAAGAAAAGCAGTGCATTTCTATAATATCAAATTTATTGCTTATTTACCCTTAGCAAAACCCTCTAAAGGTGTTCACAAGTGACCTAAAATTTTATCTTTCATTTAATCTTTTAACTCATGTAAAGAATAGTATAAATATTGCAGGTAATGAGAAAATGGAAAATAAATTTAATGAAAGACAAGACTATTCTTTGTTGTTGAGGATAAATCACTACTTAGATACTTCACTGTGCCTGCCTTATCCCTTTGAAGAACAGAGTTTTGGTTAATTTGCTTTGGTTTGCCTAAATGGTTTGGTTTGGTTTGGTTTTATTGTGCAACTCTTCACAAGAGACATGATTATACAAATGTTTTGCTACATTCACCTAGAGAACACACTGTCTACATCATAGATAATAATTTATTTTTGTGGGGTTTTTTTGTTTGTTTATTTGGGCCACACTCAGTGATTCTCAGAGGTTACTCCTGGCTATATGCTCAGAAATCACTCCTGACTAGGGGGACCATATGGGATGTCATGTTTGAACCAGGTCCATCCTGGATCTGCCACATGCAAAGTAAATGCCCTATGTGCGCTAATTCACAAACCCCCATATATAATAATTTCTGTATATCTCTAATTAAAGGGGGACTCAGTAGGCCCACCAGATATATCTCCCAAATTTCCCTGGTGCAAAGAACTGAATAATTCCCAAGGGATTCCTCATAAGGCCTCAAAAGACTTGCTGCAGAAGCTTTGCCCCTTTGTGGAGAGTTGAGGAATTCCCGAAGAGATATTTCTGAAATTCATGTCCTGATACTGACATTATATTCCCTTCATATTATTTAGCCTATTTCTCCCTTACAGGCCAAAATATGACCTCAATCAAATTCTTTTGCCCAGAGAATGCTCAACACCAAAACTAAACTAAGACTGTTTTACATCTAAAAGCCAAGTCAGAAACTCAGCTCTGAGTCATTGTAGCTCCGAGACACCCATAAATTTCATATTTCTTTGACCTGGCCCCCAGCTAACTCAAAAGCAACTTTTTCACTGCTAGCTTATAGAACCTGTCAAATTGGTTTAGCTACTAATATCAGGCAATACCCTCCTTTTCATTATGCTACTTTCTCTCTTCTAACTCAGTACTTCCTAGATAAGATCCTTTCCACCTGAGCCTAGCCAGTCATATTTGTTATGCAAACACAATAGCATGCCTACTGTAAATATGTTTTTCTCTACACTCCCGCCTTTTTTAAAAATAATTTTTATTCTGACCAAAGTGAATAACAAATCTTTCACAGTAATATATATGGTACATAGTGACAATGAATCAGGGCCATTCCCACCACCAGGGTTGTCCTCTCTCCACCCCTTTTCCACCATGTGTCCCATATCTCCCTTCTTTGCCCCCACAGTGCTAATCTAACTGTTCCCCTCTGTGTATAGCTTTTTGTAGATAGGGTGTCAATTTGGTTGTGCACTTCAGCTTTTTGTCAACGCTGAAATTCCTTTCATGCCTATGACTGTAGTATTTACCCTTTATATACTCCTACATGGAGATTAAATTTTGTCACAGTGTGGTCTCATATTTCATATTATATTGCTGGTTTGTGCAGCCCACTCCCTGAAGTAGGATTCACAGAAGTCCAACTGAAGCTGTAGGACAGAAGTCGCCTACAGCAATACACTTATTTAAAATTAGCCATGCATTTCTGAGCTGTTAAAGATCCTTTCAGACAAAACATCTAGAGAGAGTATAGTTGGCTATTACATAAGATTGCATATAGTGTCAGGCAGGGACATAGAACTGCATTCAATATGACTGCATATGTGAAATGGGTCTAATAGCAATATTACATAATCCTTAAATATCCTTAAGTATATTCCTACAGGCTCCCAAATATTGCTCTTTTGGCCCCTGGTTAGCCCAGGGTCAGAATTTACCTGATTTAATTTCCCAAACTCCATAAACACAAATTGGGAAGTGTTAAAAAATCAACAGAACAAATGCTTAAAGAAAGCTATTTGTTGAGTCTTAAAGGAACAGTTTCCATACATGCCAAGCTGCAATATATTAACTTGCCATCATACAGTATAGTAACGTAAAGGCACTATACTGTCTCAGCTGAATAGGTAGACAAAGGAGAACCAATATTCATTTATTACTTACTTTTGCCCAGATAAAATTCAGTGTATCTTAATTAAAAACAAAGTTTTAGAGATGGATTTAACACATGGATTTAGCTTGGATATCTTATTTCTATTCTATACTTGATGTATTGCAACAATTAGGAATTTTTTAAATCTATTTATAGGATATTGATCAATTACAGATTTTCACATATTTCAAAAATTAGTTACTTCATGAATGTTAACCATTATTCCTTTTTGTAAAAGTTAACAATCCTGTAAACATGTTGATTTATAGATGAGAAAGCAGTTCAAGAAAAGTAGGAAAATTTTCTGAAAGTCACACTGTCACATAACTCAGAATTAAATCTAGAGATGGAACAATACAGCACATAAAGCACTCATCTTGAATGAGACCCATCTAGATTTAATCTCAGGCATCCCATATGGTATCTGGGGCACCACTTGGAGTAATTCCGAAATGCAGAGCCAGGAATAAGCCTTGAGCATTGCCTAATGTGTCCAAAACAAACAAACAAAAATTCATCTAGGATCCCGAGCTATATTATATTGGGTAGGCTAGTTGCCTTGCTTTGGTTTCATTTCTTGCACACATATGGTCACAAGAGCCTATCAGTAAAGATTCTTGATCTCAGAACCTAGATTAAACACTGGGCATAACGCAATGTGACCCAAAAACTTAAAAAAATGAGATCTAGATCTTCTATTCAAAACCAATTATATTCTAATATATTTCTGTATTTTCTCTTGCCTCCCGAGAGAAAGATAGAGTTATTTTCCCTGCATTGCACTTTTATGCATACAGTTCCAAAATGAAATAGAGAAAACAAATTTTCCAAAGAATATTGCTAAAAAATTGCTTTCAGTGTCAATTCCACATTGAACTAACTAAACCAAACTAGGTGTACAGTTAGGTCTATTTTATTAGAACGAATGCAAAAAAGATTGTAACCAAGAATCAAATTTTAAAACTAAAATTTAAGAGAATAATATTTCTCTTTACCAAGAGCAACAAATATTAGTTAACTGCATCTGAGAACTGATCTCAATCTTTCAAACTTTATCTCTATGCCATAAGAAGTCTACTTCACACAGATAGATTAACATTGATCAACACTCTGAGAACATGGTAAAATCTATCCAAAACTCAAAGAAAATGTCTCTGATATATTAAATACCTGTTCACTAAGTCCCTTTTGGATCTTTATAGAACCTTTACATCATAGTGCTCAATAGGCAAAGGTTTTGAATTTGACATCATGTTCACCTTGGCACAAATAACACTGACTGCCAGTGGCTGGCACACATTGGCACTTACTAGCATAGATTGATAGAGGATGATACTGAAAGGCATAATGTGAACGTGAAAATTTTGATATGATGAGTTGAAATTTTGGATTCTAGGTGAGAAGCAACTTCTAGGATTCTATAATAAACTACAGTTTAGTATTTTTATTGGAAAAACATTGACTTAAAGCATATGTATTATATATAAGCAGAGTCATACCTATGTTAAAAGCTGTATTTTAAGGCAGCTTTATCAGAAAAATATTTACTAATTTTATAATTACATTTAATATATTTGGATCAGCCTTTCATTAAAATGTTTATTTTTATGAATAGATATATTAACTACTGGGTAAAGAGAGTTTTGCAAGTTGTAAAATCTTACAGAATAATAGTAAGTTGATATCTATTATTGTATAAAATGAGCTATTTGACATATTGGTCTTCAAATTAAAATAAAATATGCATTAATAAAACATATATTAATAAAATAAAATATGTATATATTTCAAATATAAAGCTTCTAATAGATTTTTTTGTTTTGATTGGGTGATGCTCAGGGGTTACTCCTGGCTATGAGCTCAGAAATTGCTCCTAGCTTGGAGAACTAAATGGGACACAGGGGTATCAAACCATAGTCTGTCCTAAGTCAGCCATGTGCAATGCAAACTCCTTACCTCTGCTCCACGGCTCTGACCCCAGTCTCTAATAAATTTTTTGATTTTTTAGCATTTATTTGAGGGAAATGTGCCATATTCTGTGGTGCTCAGGAGATACTCCTGGCCATAAACTCATAAATAGCTCCTGGAATATTCGGACGGCCATCTGGGATGCTGGGGATCAAATCCAGGTAGGCAGCATGCAAGGCAAATGCCTTACACTCTGTAATATAGCTTCAGCCCAGAATATTTTTAAAGAGGCTTTTACTTCCTTATTTATAAGAAAAATACTTTGTATAAGGTAGACTTTATTATTTTTGGTAATCCATAAGGATCTACTAAGAGAAAAATCAATTTGTCATTAAGACAAAATTTTAGTCACAACTTCTTGGGGTAAACATGAACTATAGGGATCATCTCAGAGAGCTGACTAGTTTTATGGAAAAGGAGACTAGAAAGAAAAAAATTCAAGACATTTGCTAGTTTATTAGATAGTAATATGAAATAATTCATAGTGTATAGATTAAAGTATCTTTAATTCTGAAAATATTTGCTCCACTATTTTATTTTGTGTATTCTGTTCTCTCTCCTTCATTTACAGGAATATTTAATCTACCACACCTAAGATAGTCATGCTTTGCTTATTTTTTCTTACAGTAATAATTAAAGTTTGAAATTAAAGTTAAAATTTCATATCTGTACGTACTTTCTACAATTATGCAAAGAGCAAAACATAATTGCCTTACAAATTCAGGCTGAGATAACAGGAAGAATTGTTTTCTCTGAAGGTCTTTGCCTTTCAAATAAGATTCATTTTTATTACTTCTATTTCAAACAGACATGTTTCATTTTCTCAGTAAGCATTTTTAAATGAATTGGTCTATAATAATTATTCAAAAAAATAAATGAATGTGTTTCTTATAAATCAACCTACAAGTTGTTTTAAAAATACACTTTGAATCATTACCTGTCCCTCCTTTGCTCAGGTCTGGAACGACATTTATAATATCTCCCAGTTATTAAACTTTCATTCTCTAGCAATTTCAAGCTCCTCTGTGTGGAATTATACTGATTACTGACTTTATCCTGACATGACCCTCAATCACAA
This sequence comes from Crocidura indochinensis, assembly GCA_004027635.1. Classification (NCBI taxonomy): domain Eukaryota; kingdom Metazoa; phylum Chordata; class Mammalia; order Eulipotyphla; family Soricidae; genus Crocidura; species Crocidura indochinensis. The sequence continues at coordinate 19,808 of PVKC010001708.1, read as the reverse complement.
TGAAACGAAGTTCATTATCTATAGAATTGCGCTCTAATTTTTTTAAGATTAGTGCAGAAATAGAGATAAAGTATTTCAAATGAACTTTATTCAAGTATGAAAAGTTTTGTTACAAACATAATTTACTAAAAACATAAGTCAACTGCATGGCAGGTAAAGCATTTATATTCTATTAAGAAAAATATGATAATCGCAATGCTAAATTCTAGCTTCATTCAAAAACATCTTGTAATGCTTGATCATATACAATTATTTTTTAGATTATATGTTTAACTTTACCTTTTTTGAAAATAATATTATCAACATAATAATGTTTATAATAATTTAGCTATTTGCTAAATATTTCTCTATCTTTAATTATGTACAGATACCTGCTTATCAATAAAACGTTTCCATCAAATAAGAGGCCCACTAAAATGCATGTAAAATTATTACATGTAAATGGCTAAAGCACTATCTTTGTGCACAGAAATCTAAGTTCTAATTTTTATTTGTTTGTATTTGTTTTAATAGACCTTTATTATTACCAATATAACGTGGTTTGAAATATTATCAATATTTATGTTTTAGGCATGCCTAATGTTGCTGTACTATTTTTACCATCATTTTTTGGGAAAACTTATCAATCAATAGTGATTTCTAGTCTATGAACAAAGAGAAAATACTTTCAACCTTTGACATAAATATAACAAAGATTAATATTAAAATTAATATTACCAATATTACAAGACACAAATTCATAAATAAATAAGTATAAAACTATTTGGGAGAAGATGTTTGGAAGAGAATAAAAGGAAAATCACATAATTATATTTTCTTATTATTTGTTTTTGTTTGCAGGACACATTCAAGAGTGCTCAGAACTTACTCTTGGATCTCTGCTTAAAGATAGTAATGGACAGTTTGTGGAATAATATGTAATACTGGAGATTTAATTAAGAGAAGCTGCACATAAACCAAGCATCTCATATTCTGTTCTGTTTGGCAATATTTATATTTTAGATGTGACAACAATAGAAATAAAAAATAAAAATCCATAACCCATTGAAATAAATTTTGGACTACTTAGAACTTGCTTTATAGACTGGTGTCTTCAAATGTTCTCAGATCTTAAGCTTACAAGGTTGTAAGATGTTTGACTTGCAAGTGTCTCTAGTTCTAAGTTCTATAGTGCATTTGATGCTCTATATACTATATGTGATGCTCTAAGAACCTCCAAGAGGAATATCTAGACACGGGGTCAAGAATAAGTCTTTGGAGCTGGAGAGATAGCATGTAGGTAAGGCATTTTGCCTTGCATGAAGAAGGTCGGAGAATCCGGGCATCCCTTATGGTCCCTCGAGCTTGTCAGGAGCATTTTCTGAGCACATAGAGCCAGGAGTAACCCCTGAGTACTGCTGGGTATGACCTACGAAAATAAACAAGCAGACAAGCAGAAAATATCGTTATGCTTTTTTTTTACAGGCAGAACATTTTTAATAATCATTGGAAATAGAATAAACTTCATATTTTTACAAGTTTAAAATTACCCTGGTTTAGGGCCAGAGCAGAAGCACAGTGGGTAAATTGTTTGCCTTGCATGTGGTTGACTCAGGTTCAACCCCTGATATCCCAATAACCCTTAGTCTGCCAGGAGTGATCTTTGAGTGCTGAACCAGGAGTAACCCTAAACTACACTACTCTGTGTGGTCCAGATCTCTCTCTCTCTCTCTCTCTCTCTCTCTCTCTCTCTCTCTCTCTCTCTCTCTCTCTCACACACACACACACACACACACACAATTTTGCCTAATTTATGACCAACTCCTATTTTATTTTTATCAAAAAACTATCTTAATACTGTACAAAGTGAAGGTCTCTGGGGAATTAGCAGACTTCTTCACAGAGCAGAAAATGATCTATATGTCTGTAATTAGTTACCTAGATTACTCAGTGATGTCCCAGAAGTGTCAGTGACATGCAAGATAATAGAAACATCCCTCCTTTATATTATAATGGATAATCACTTGCAAACATCAAATCCTAGTGGGGAAACATACTTATACACAGTTGTTTAGGCTCTAAAAATAAAGATTGGATAAATCATGAAAAACTGAGATGTCTTCTGACTTTATTGGAAATATGTGCAAGTTTATTGCTACCATATGCAATTTTACGTTAAACAAGAAATAAAAGAAGATTTTCGCAAAGGGCTGTTGCATTCAGAGAACATTTATGATAAGAAGATAAGGATAGCAATATATTTAATATCTAGGCTACAATTCCATTGAACAATGACTGACATACTCCATCATATCTCTCCCCCACACACCAGAGTTCCATCGAAACATAGTCTATGAACCAAGAGTATAACACCTTTTAACTGGGGGAGAAAGAGAAGTAAAGGAAAGATCATATTCAGTCACTGAATGGAAATAAAATCTTTCAGAAATGAATCTATATGTTATAAAAATGTGAATCTTAACAGGTATATGATTTATAATACTATAATGAAAAAAATCAGTAGGGTGTATAAAATGCACCCTAAAATAATAAAAACCAATGAAATTAGAATAAAATATGCAGGAGCAAAGACTTCATCACCAAAGAGACTGAAACTATAAAATAATTTCTAAATTATACAAAAAATTACCTTAGAATTCAAAAAGTGTAATATAATGTCCAGAGATAGTGTAGTAGGGTACATACTTTGGTTTCATTACCATTAGTACACCGACCAGGATTAATATCTGAAAACAGCAGAGTGTGACCCCCCAAAAAAACATTCACAAAAATATATAAGGATCAAATATTCATAATAATCATAAGACAAAAGCATATTTAGTAAGTACAGAGATATTTAAATGAAAAAATTGAGAAAATGGAGAGAATCATAGAAATAAAATGCATGAAGATAGATGTGATTTCAAGAGAAAAATATAAAACTAGAAAAATATGTCAATAAGTGAGCATCATGTTTAACATTATGGGCATAGTATGTTTATATGACCATTAATCACTTTAACTATAATGTGAATACATAGAACTCATAAAAGTAATGGTCATATAATTAAAGAATTAATCATATTAATTAATTCAATTCAATTCAATTAATTAATTAATTCAATGTGAAGAAATAGATAAGACCTAAGACACATTAAAGACAGTAGATATAAAGACTCAGATATAAAGATATATCATACAGCATTATGGGGCCAGAGCAGTGACTGAAGCGATAGGGTATTTGCCTTGCACTCCCTAACGTAGGAAGTTCACTGTTTGGTTCCCCAGCATCCCATCTGGTTGCCCAAGCAAGGAGCAATTATTGAGTGCCTAGCCAGGAGTATAACCTCAGTGTCACTGGGTGTGGCCCAAAAAGCAAAAAATAAATATATAAATATATAAAGAAATAAAAAGAAAACAACATAAATGCTAGAACAAGGTGTTCAAATCTATTACTGCAGAGAAAAGAATAGAAATAGCAATTCTCATATTTGTTTAAAATGACTTTTAGCTAGAAAATTCAATAAGGAATAACAGTGCATATAATATATATAATACAATGAAATGGACAATCCTTAATCAAGATATAATGGCCATCAATATTTAAACAACAGATATGGAAAAACATTCAATACAGCTGTAACTTACCTCAAGGAAACATTGACTGCAACACAATAATTGCAGTGATCATCAATATAGCACTTTCAGAATTGGACAGATCATTTAAATGAAAAGATTATGTGAATAATATGAGATTAAAGAAAGTAATTGATGGGATATAATTGCATATATATTTTTTAACTTTCCATCCACAAATAACAATAAATTCTTAAGTGAACACTAAATGTTCTCTAAATTTTTTATGTCTTAAAACACAAAATTAGTTTTAATATCAAGCATCTTTTTTTTAAATATCTTTATTAAAGCACCTTGATTACAAGCATGACTACTTCCTTTTTAATCCTAATGGAATCAGCCTAGAAATCACCAGTGAGGTCTGAGAAATTGTGTAGCCAGTAGGGTACTTTCCTTGCATGTGAACAAACTGGGTTTGATCCCCAGCACCCCATATAATCACCAAGCATTGCTAGGAGTGATGCCTGACTTCAGTCAGGAGTAAGTCTGAGAATTTTTTAATATCCCTCCCCCATCCCCAAAAAGGCCGAAGGGGAAGAGAGAATATAAAATTAACTGAGAATAACGAAAACAAAGCTACTAAACCATATTCAATACAGTAAAAGCAGTAATAGAATAATATGTGTAGATTTATTAACACACAGAAATAGAAAAGGTGAGTCTTAACACACTTGAAGGAAACAGAAAAATACACAATTCACATTAATTTCAGCAGGGGAAATACACTAAAATCTTTAAATTATTGTGGAAATAGAGTAATCTAATAAATGTGAGACCAAACATATGGTCAGAGAGATTGCTTGTGTAAGGACATGAATTTTGAATTTGATGTCTAGTATGCCCTCCCACACAAGTAACAAAGGCTGTAGTGTTACTGTTCCTTAGCATAAGCAGGCTGGAACATTGCATCATCAATGCCATGCCACCAGGTTAAGTATTACTTGCAGTGACCCGAAGTTCTACATACACCTGTGGGCTCACTTTTAAAAACTGACTCTCTCTCTGTCTCTCTGTCTCTCTCTCTGTCTCTCTCTCTCTCTCTCTCTCTCTCTCTCTCTCCCACACAAACATAGACCACACACATACAAACAAACATTTGGATAAAAATAATTTGAGAGGCTAGACGAATAGATAGTACATTGGTGGAACACTGCAGACCCAGGATTAATCCTTTACATCCTCTATGGTCTCTAGATTACAGATCACTCCAGGAGTGATTTCTGGGCTCAGAGATCTAAGTAACCTCTAAGCATCACCAGGTATGGACCGAAAATTACAAACAGACAAAAGTAATAATTAAAAATTAGAGAGGCAAAGTTAGAATGGATAGTATAAAATAATATATGACTATACTTATCTAGATAAAAATAAGAAAAGTTGCAATTGACACATTTTTGAACATACAACTTTTTAATACTAAGCTAAAAAATGTAGGCACTTGAACAGAACTCAAAACAGCCAAAAGACAATAAAAACAAAGCTTCCTAAGAACAGAGAATCCTATGACTTCAGAAGTGACCCCTGCAGTACTTTTAAAGAACACAATGCCAGTAATGTTCAAATATATCCAAAGTATTGGAGGAATGATTTCAAATATATTCTAGGAGACAAATATCACTTTAATTCCTAAACCAGAAAATGTCATCAGGAAAAATAAAATTGCAAATTCATAGTCATTATAAATATGCAAGTATTTTTAATACATTCTAGGCAGGTAAGTTCAACAACAAATTAATAACAAATTGTTATTAATCATAACCAAGTGGGATTCCTTCCCCAAAATATGATGCTCTATGTTTCTGAAGCTATAACACATTATAAGATAAAAGAATAGTCAAATATACCAGTGAGCAAAATAAAATTATAGAACTTACAGTAATCAATATAGAAAATATATTATATTCCATATAAGAAATTGTTATAAAGAAAATAACACTATATATTAACATATAAATTATGTTGAGTAAATTATTATAGTAGGTGCTTAATAATGACTTAATTCTATAGATATATTTGAACAAAAGCAAAAATAATCACAGAGAATGGAAAGGAATTCAAATATTTAAGCAAAAAAATAAATAGGAAATAACAAATCAAAGATACACCCAGAAAGGGAAAAATGGTTCAAAAACATTTTTGTATACATTCTGCTGGCAAAGTATCCAGACCGCAATGTCATTTGTTTATTATTCTTGTTTTGTTACAAGAAGTATAGATTAGAATTCATTATTCATAACTTTTTAACGAGTTTTACCATATAATAATCTTTATCTTAATCATTTTACATGATGGTTCATTTTTCGATACCTTTAGTTATTTTAATTTTTTTATTTTATCTTAAAATACAGGATTTTAAAAATAAAATATTGTATATAATCCATTATTTATTAAAATTTGTCATTATTGTTGCAATTTAGGTACAGTTTTAAATTTTACAATGTGGCAAAATAATAGATTCCTGACATAATAATTCTTTAACAGGAGAAATACTCTTGTGCCAAAGCTACTGACTTTAGTATTTTAGAATTTTAGTCTGAATTCAATACCGAGAATCAGTTCTGGCTCCCCAAACAATCTCAATACTGATTCTCAGCTCAGAGAAAGGACTAAGTCCTGAGTACAGCAAGGTTTCTATTCTGAAAGCACCACTCCCAATTTATACCGCGTGATAACAACAATCCAGTGATATTTTTTCCAAAATAAAGTATACAACAATGGAAATATTTAGTTAGACCACTAACACCATTTAAAAGAAAACAAAACAAAAAACAACAATGAAAAAGCCTAAGAAAAATAATACAGTGGTTAAAGCATGTTGCTCACACGCAACCAATCCTGGTTCAATCCTAAAGCCTAACACAGCCAAGAGTGAAGTGATTCCTAAGCATAAAATAAAGAGTGAAGGGGGGAGGGAACAAAAATAGAGTAAGTCCTGAGTATAGTCAACACTGATCTCTCAAGACACACACAATATATTTAAGAAATGAGGGAGAAATGATAGGAAAATAGCTATTACATCACCATTCTTAAAGACTATAACTAGTTTAAGTTTTTTTTTTTTTATGTGTTCAGATGGTCAGAACATTATCTTGCTTCTATGAGCATGCCAAAAAAGAATTTAAAGATTAATGTTAACTAACCATTTCATAAAAATGGTTAGAAAGGCAGTTAAAATACAGTTAAACTCTATTTATTGTCATACTATAATATATGTAAAATAATTAATAAATATCACTAGTTCATTGTATATTTTGTTTGTTTAATAAAGTATTTTTTTTTGTTTTTTTGGGTCACACCCGGCAGTGCTCAGGGGTTACTCCTGGCTTCATGCTCAAAAATTGCTCCTGGCAGGCACGGGGAACCATATGGGGCACGGGGATTCGAACCGATGACCTTTTGCATGAAAGGCAAACGCCTTACCTCCATGCTATCTCCCAGGCCCCTTAATAAAGTCTTTATTTAAACTCTGTGGTTACAAACATGTTCATAGTTGGGGTTCAGTCAAAGAATTTTAGACCCCCTTCACCAGTGTAACTTCTCAGTTACCAATATCCCCCTTTTCCATCCTACCAGCCCCCTGCCTGTCTCAGGCATTTTATTTCTTTCCTTCACTATCATTGTCATGGTAATTTTTAATGTTATTTCTCTGTGTTCATCACTCTTTGTGGTAAGCTTCAGGAGATGGTCCTTTTGGCCCTCATATCTTTTGTCTCAGTATTACTACCATACTTTCCTTTATTTTCCTTATATCCAGCAGATGAGTGAGACTATTCTGAGTCTTTCTCCCTCTGATATTTGACTTAACATAGTCGCGAATCCATTCATGAATAGATTAATTTCCTGTCTTAATTTTTCCTATTGTGTAGATATACGACTGTTTTCTTTAGCTGCACATCTATTGTTTGGCACCTAGGTTGTGTCCAGATTCTGCCTATTGTAAATTGAGCTGCAATTAATATAGGAGTGCAGAAGGCATTTTTTATATTGTGCTTTTGTGTTCCTAGGTTATGTTTCTAGAAGTGGTATTGCTGTATTGTATAAGAGTTTAATTTCCAATTTTTTGAGGAATATCTATATTGTTTAACAGAATGCTGGATTAAGTGGTGTCCCCACCAGTAATAAATGAGAGTTCCTTTCTCTTCACATCCATGCCAGTACTAGTCGTTCTTGTTATTTTTGTGATATGTGCAAGTCTCTGTGGTATGAAAAGATACTTCATTGTTGTTATTATTTACATCTCCCTGATGACTAATGATGTGGAGCATTTTATCATGTGCCTCTTAGTCTTCTGTATTATTTCTTTGAGGAAATTTCTGTTCATTGCTTTTCTCCATGTTTTGATGGATTAGTTGCTTTTATTCTTGTTAAGTTCTGTCAGTAACTTGTATATATTAGATATTATCCCTGTATTTGATGGCTATTGGTTGAATAGTTTCTCCCATTCTGTGAGTGATTGTCTTCTAGTCACTGTTTCTTTTAAGGTGTGAAAGCTTCTCAGTTTAATGTAGTCCTATTTATCTCTGCTTGTACTTGTTTGGACAATGAAGTTTTCTCCTTGAAGATGCCTACAGTTTCAATGTCATGGAGTGTTTTCTCCATTTTTTTCCTATATACCTTATAGTTTCAGGTCTGATATCAAATTAATACATTTTGATCTGACCTTTGTACATGGAGATCTGGTTCCCTCTTTTGCGTGTATCTGTCCAGTTGTCCAAACACTATTTGTCAAAGAGGCTTTTCTTGTCCCATTTTGTTTCTTGCCACTTTATCAAAAATTAAGTAATTGCATGTTTAAAATAGAAATACTCCCCAAAGCATTGTACATATTTAATGCAATTCCTCTAAAAATACCCATGACGTTCTCAAGAAAGTGGATCAAACACTCCTGAAATTCATTTGGAACAATAAATAAAGTAACTAGAGAAATTAGAAATGAGTAATTAGAGATACTCTTAGGAAAAAGATGGGAAGATCACTTTCTCTAAATTTAAATTGAATAGTAATAGTCATTAAAACAGCATGGTATAACCTTCCGCCCCCCCCCCAGTCATACTAAGTATCTTTTAACATATTAGGTCAAGAAAAGTCAAGATTGAGTTCATGAAAAATAATAATGACAACAATTGGTGAATCTGGATACAAGAAATAAAATTTTGAGTCATCTGCCAACAGAAATGACAATCTTGTTAAGACATAAACCCCACTAATAATTAGAATAAAGTATTTAAAATATATTGAAGTTGGGGCTAGAGAGATAGCACAGTGGTAAGGCATTTGTCTTAGATGCAGAAGGACAGTGGTTCAAATCCCAACATCCCATATGGTCCCCCGAGCCTGCCAGGAGCGATTTCTGAGCATAGAGCCAGGAGTAACCCCTGAGCACTGCCAGGTGTGACCCTCCAAATATATATATATATATATATATATATATATATATACATATATATACCTATATATATATATATATATTGCCTATATGTTACCTTGATGGACCTGTTTCTTATTTTACTATTAAATCGACTTCAATATATATATATATATGAAGTCGATTTAATAGTAAAATAAGAAACAGGTCCATCAAGGTAACATATAGGCAATATTTAAATATTGAATAAAGTTTTAATAATAAATTTTATGATTTTAGTCAATAATTTAAATGTAATAGTAAAGTATAAAATAATTTTATATGTATAATGTATGCATTTATAAACTTATAAAACTAAAAATAGAAAATTTCTCAGCAATATATATTAAGTACTAGTATTTTATTAATTAATAGAACAGGGAGACAAATTTTTAAATATATCTAGAGATTATACTTTTGTTTGTTTTGGGCCACAAAGAGTGATACTCAAAGTTTATTTCTGGATTTGTGCTTAGAATCATACTTTGTGTGGTTTAAAAGACCATGTATTGGTCATGTGCAAAGCTAATCTTTACTAAGATAATTCATATCCTGTCCTATGTTATATATACTATTTGGTCTGTTTCTATATTTTCTCCAAATCCCAAACTTATAAATAAAAACCAGATCTGAAGTTAATAGTTCTATACATATTGAAATTTGCATAATTTATTAAATATAGTCTTTTTGTAACCTATTTTATAAAATATTGAAAGCAGCATAGTATTATATTACTTAATTTTTTAATTTTTTTTTAATTTTTTTTTGGGGGGTCACACCTGGCAGTGCTCAGGAGTTACTCCTGGCTCCATGCTCAGAAATTGCTCCTGGCAGGCACGGGGGACCATATGGGGCACCGGGATTTGAATCAATGACCTTTTGCATGAAAGGCAAATGCCTTTCCTCCATGCTATCTCCTGGGCCCCTATTACTTAATTTTAAAGTGCTAGTATCTATTGGAAATATTAAATCATATCCAAGTAACAGATCTGCATATTAATCTGTGATAAATTAACTTTTGAATATAAAATATATTACATTGGGACCACAGATGATAAAGTTATTTTTGATGTAATTATTTTACAAAATTATTAATATCTCTATTTGTATTTCATTGATTTGATAACCTGTTACTAACTTAGCTTCTCTTTATATATTTATTATTATTATTTTGGTTTTAGGGCCACACCTGGTGATGCTCAGGGGTTACTCCTAGCTATGCACTCAGAAATAGTTCCTGACTTGGGGTCCATATGGGACATCGGGGGATGGAACTGCAGTCTGTCCTAGGCTAGCGCAGGCAAGGCAGATGCCTTACTGCTTATGCCACCGCTCCAGCTCTTCTTTATTTATAAAACAATATCAGAAAAATAAATTCTGTGGCACATATCAGGCAGATATCTAACAGGCAAAACAACTTGTTAGTCTAAAAAAATGAAGAAAAACAAAACTTTAGGTCTGCTATGTATATGTAGAAACTTTCATATATATATGAAAAAGCTTTTACCTCTTTAGACAGATAAAATCACTACAGCCAGAGTGATATTTCAGAATATATGTTTATTGGGTCAAATTATAGCAGAGCACAATTGAACAAAGAAGGAAAAATAATGCGACTCAAAATATTTATGTCCAAGACTCATCCACGTTGCAATTACAGGTTAACTATTGGAAATAGAAAAAATGAAATCTCACAAATCTCTGGGAAATTTATCACTAATTTTAACTTGAAAAGTCTGGCATAATGTTTCTTTTTTGTCCCATAATTTAAATTTTAGGTATTTTATATATACTGTTCTTAGGCAATAATTGATAAACACTCCTTCAAAGGTAAGTAATGCAAACTTTAAGGCAATGAGCTAATGGTGAAAAAAGTTAAGCATTTTATTTTTTATTTTGACCTAAAAATGTGCTGTATGTTTGTCCTAGCAAGGTAAAACACCTATAGGTAAGTTCTGACTTAGCAATTTTTATTTATATAATGCATCAACACTGCAGCACTACAAACATCTGGTTAGTCATCTGAAAAGATAGGCACACATTCAAACATCTTTTCTGGAGTTTGTGAGACTAAAATGAGAATATAGAGTAAATTTGTTTTCAAACTATATTCTTATTCGAGTCATATAAAACTGTACCTGATTCTGTTACTGAGAACTTTTTGTTTTTCTTTTTTTTTTTTTTTTACTGAGTCATCATGCCCTGTAAATTGTTTCCTTTTTGAGTGTTCTAGACATAAAAAGTTATAATTTCAATCACTGACTCGAAGAGCAGAAATAACAAATACCTTGTTACTGTAACAAGACCAGTTATCCTGAGTATATTTTATACTGAGGATTTTAAAGGTCAAATTGTTTAATTATCAAAGTTTCCCAAACTCCAATTGACTGCATTTGGCAGCAACAGAATCCAGTTGTCAGTTTTCACTACAAAAATAGGGCTATCATAGGAGCCACAAAAATTATCTGATATATCCAGGCATTGCCCAAGCATGTATGTCTGTGCATCTGTTCTTTCTGCTTTGCTCTTTAGTTGATCATTGACTGACCAATATTGCTTATAATTACCTCTTTTCCCAGCATTCGGCATAAATCCTGCCACCCAATGTCATACTGTTCTCCTAGGAAAGTCATTCTGTTTTGTACCTGACAGTGAATGCTCCACTTACTGACATAGCTCATCAATTTTTTTATAAAACATTTACAATCCTTGTTCACTTGTAATTGCTTTTAGATAGAAATTTGTCATCAAAATAGAGTTTGCCAGCATGGTATTGGAATGAAGACAGACCCTCAAATCAATGGAATAGACTTGAATATTCTGAGAATGACCCACAGATCAATCAATCTTTGATAAAAGAGTCAGAAATTGCACTGAAGCAAAAGGGGCCTATTAAACAAGGGAAAACTAGTCAACTACATGCAAAAAACACAAATTTAGACCTCATTTTAGTGTGCATAGTCGAATCAAAATATATTAAATTTCTTGAAATCAGTGCTGGGGTGAATGTAGGGAGAAAGCACTTTTCATTTACTGCTACTAAGAATGTTGAGTGGCTCAACCTTTTTGAAATACTCTAAAAATATTTTTCAAAAAGCTAGAAATTGAACTCTCATATAACCAAGCAAAAGCACTCCTGGAAATATAATCTAAAGACCCAAATACACAATAAAGGAAAGGCATTTCCACCCTAGATGCATCGCAGCACTGTTCACAATAGTCAGACTCTGGAAAGAACCTAAGAACAAATCAGTGGATAATGAAACTATTGTATATATACACACAATAAAATATTGTGCCACTACTAGGAAAATTTAGTTATGAAATTTGATTATATGTGGATGAATATGAAGAGGATTTTGCTGAAAAAATGAGCCAGAAGAATAGGTATATAGAATGATCACATTCATTTGAAGTATATATATATGTAGATATATATACTTTTGAAATATCTATACATATATTTATATACTTTATATATGTTTAAGTTATATATAAAAATAAAATGTTAATTATACCCAAAGACAATCAATATGGGGGCAAGGAGGACTAGTACATGGTAGGAAGCTTGCCACGAAGAAGGGATACATAAAGTTAGGTAAGAGAAGTTACCACTATGACAATGATACTTGGAACTGATGATTCTGGATAAGAACTGGGTACTTAAAGCAGGTAAAGTGATATGCATGACTCTCCACAGATAAAGTGATATAAATGATTCTCCCTTAGTAACAGTATTGCAAACCACAGTGCCTGAGAGAAAGAAGAGAGAGAAGAGAATATAAGAGGCAGAAAGGGGAGGTCCAGAGAGAAACTGGGGACATTGGTGGTGGGAAATGTGCAATATTACATGAATGGATGTTGGACCAGTGGATGACTTGAATTCAATCTTGAACAACGTTGTGAAAAAAGAAGTGTAGAATAATGTAAAAATTTACAGTTTATAAAAATGCAAAACTCTTTTTAGAAAATATCAAAATGCAAATTATTATTAATAGTCTGTTTCTTTGTTGGTCACATCCAGGAATTCTTAGGTTACTCAAGGCTTTATACATATGGCCACTGCTGACAGTACTCAGAGGAATATATGAAGGACCAGAGATTGAACTGGGTTCAGTCACATATAAAACAAGCCATCCACTGTCTTATGCTTAAATTTCTAAGAAAAGTATATTATAAATAATAAAGGCAAGTCATTAATAATAACCTATGATTTTCATTCTAGTAAAATAGGTATCTTGTAATGTCTCATATTCCTGAGTTTTGACAAATACTTTAGAAGTATATTTTAATGGTGACATTAACACTACATATGCAACTAAATAAATATAATCAATTAACATTAAAAAAAAACAAAATTTTGTGGGATCACCTTTTCTTGTAAGATGTTAGTCTCTATTACATAAAAGGCTTTATATGGGCTGTCACATAAAACTATCTTTTCGGACTGAAGCAGTGGCTCAGTGTAGGGTGTTTGCCTTTCATGTGGCTGACCCAGAACAGACCCCAATTTGATCCCCAGCTTTCCATATGGTCCTCCAAGCCAGGAGTGATTTCTGAGCGCAGAGCTGGGAGTAACCCCTGAGCATCACTCGGTGTGGCCCCCAAAAAACAAAAGCAAAACAAAAAAACCCACCTGTTTACCCAAGAAAATAATAATTCACAATTTTTTTTTGGTTTTTGGGCCACACCCAGTGACGTTCAGGGGTTACTCATAGCTATGTGCTCAGAAGTCGCTCCTGGCAGGCACGGGGGGACCATATGGGAACCCGGGGATCGAACTGTGGTCTGTCCTAGGCAAGGCAGCAGGCACCTTACCTCTTGCGCCACCTCCCGGCTCCCAATAATTCACAATTTTAAATAATGAGTAAATATATTTACAACTAGTCCTGATTAAAAAATACATAAGTAGCATGATGTAAATTTGCAAAGGAAGACTAAATAATCTGTAATTTTAACATCCCTTATATCTAAAATCAGCAATTTTTCCAAATACTGATTCCTTTAATTGATAAACCTAAAAACTAATATCTTGTCACAGACATATTTTGTTACTGTGTTAATCATTTAGTCATTCAATTTAATAACTACTAGATAATAGTAAGCTATATATTATCTATGTTTTAGTAAACACATGTAAATAATTTAAACTGTACTTGAAAATTAGTACTCTCAATTTTAGTTCTAATGCTTGTTATATGCTATTAAATATAAAATTATAAAGAATATTTCATAGAAAATGATGGAGATTCTAACAGATTATATTCTTGGTAATAAATTCTCTGTCCTTTTGTAGCTAATCATGCTAAGAAAAAAGATCTCCTTTGAACCACATTAAACTGCTGAGATACAAAGATAGGGAAAACATAAATGCTTCAGTAATTATATTTTTATATTAACTTAGAAAAAGTGTAATTCCTGAGAGATATCTTTTCTAAGAAAAACTTTCTCAAGTAATTATGGTCTTATACATTTCTTGATGTGATGAATGTACTGACCCTGGTGTCTTTTACTTTTAATAAATGGAAAGGATCCAAAAATCAATTCTGTTATTTCTTCTATGGTTCCCAACTGGGCCTCCTGCATCATCTGATATGACACCATAAAATATAAGTCAAAATGAAGCCCTAAGACAGTTTGATTAATGAAAGAAAGCAGTTTCATCCCATCTGTGTGATGAATGCCTACCTGAACCTTGTGCCAAAGATATATATCTAAGTAAATGCTCAGTCTGATTCCCTATTAGAAGGTTGCAAGCCAAACTAATACATTTGAATTGGCTACTTGACAAAGGGGATTTTATGGTTATATGTCATTTCTGTAACTTTGAAACAGTTTTATTATATTGTATCCTTAAGAGATTTTTATCAGTGTGATATTTGGATTATAACACATCGCTAAGCATGTGAACTTTTAAACACCAATTTTAAGATTTTTGTATTTAGATAAAATGTTATACAAATAAATAGTTAATTTTAATGTATTGCCTATGAAGAAAATGTTTATTTGCATTGTAAGGCCTCTGATAGCTATAGAAATAACTATGCAAGTTGAATGCCATTGCAAATATAATGTACTTAAGTGACTTCTGCAGTTACCAGTGAAAACTGTGAATACCACCGCAGACACCTAGGAAATTACTGCACGTAATATGATAAATATAATGCAAGTATCCTTTGTGGTTCAGACACCTGCTTTCACCAATTCCAACAGGGAGTAGACATACTCTGAATTCCACTTAATCTTTATGCTAGAAATTAATCTCTACTATCCAATACTCTGAGTGATAGCACAGCAGTAGGTTATTTTTGCCTTACAGAAAGTTGATTCAGGACAAGTGGTGTTTAGAATCCCGGCATCCCATATGGTCCCCTGTGCCTGCCAGGAGCAATTTCTGAGTGCAGAGCGAGGAGTAACCCCTGAGCATCACTGGGTGTGACCCTAAAAAAAGAAATGAAAAGTGTGTACTAATATCTGCTCATTTATTTCACTTTCTTTCATTCCCATCTCCTGTGCTCAACAATAACAAAACAAGTAGATAAAGAATTACATAGAATAAGAACTTCTCTGGAGAGAAGAGAGCAGTTAATGAGTTGGGGGATGGAAATGAGTTATATAGAGATATTTTGCATAACTGCCTTGGTCTGTAATTCTTATCAGCAGTAGGAGTTAATTAAAGGTTTTTTGTAGGGAAAAACTTTGAACTTCTGGTAGTCCTTTATCTCAGCCTTTGTCCTTTATTCTAAGTCTCACCTCCCAAGAGTTCGCACAGATGCTCTGGGTCTGGAATTTTCATCTCCGACTTTTCTGACATGTCTTGATTTTTAAATGTTTTCATGTCTTAAGAGTGATTTTCTTGGATTTTTTTTCACAATACACATTATCAGAGCCCTTAACTAGTTGTCTGCAATACATTTTCTATTGCATGTTTAAGAGCTCCCTGAAAATCTTAATGTAGTAGCAAAGTTGTAAACTAACTTCACAGGGCACTTATATTTTACTTACTTTTCTGAGATTCATAACAAGAAGCGTTAGACAAGGTTATCTTGCTTAAAATCATAGATGATAAGAAACAAAAAAATATCACTAATCTTGATAATTAGAAGTCTCAAAAATATAGAAAGTCAAGTGCTAACTAAATGCAGATTTCTGCATAAGTAGTTTGACATGAGTAACACAGTTGGGGCAGTACTAAAAATGTGTGTGCATTTAAAGTCTAACACTAGCTCAAATTGCACACTTCATTAGCCTTTAACTGTGTAGGTATGGGGTATGTAAGTTGTGTATTTTGGGTTTAATGAGGAGGAAAATGAGATAAAGTCAGGATTCTATTCATGGAGCATTCTCCAGAAGCTATCAAACAAGTGGTTTTCCAAAGCCCTATTATATTTAGCATTATTATTTCTATTATTATTATTATTATTATTATTATTATTATTATTGTCTAAATAACACTTCTTTGCCTCAAAAAATAAGGGTTTTAATGTTAAAGAGGTTCTATGGATTCACAACAGAAATTGATAAACATACATAGATTTGTTCCAATAACAAGATTTATATGGTACGTAGGGTACATAAAAGCAACATGGGAAATGAGCTGACTTTTCAAAGCAAGAGCATTTAAGCTCCTGTGAAAAACATTGTAGAGAGTTTATCTAATCTTCAAAGGGATTTGCCCTCATCTCTAAGAACTTCATGTAATACTCTAATAACTGGCATAAAACCTTATTAGATGGAGAAACCAATTAGCTTTTGAGTTGCTTAATACATCACTGATTGCAGAACTGGGAGTTTTCCTATCTGCTGCTGAAGAGAAAGTTTCTATAAGAAGTATAGTAGAATTATGTTGTACTGAAGAAGTTAGATGTTGACTGATATTTAGTTCTGGAGTGCCATAGCCTATAAAAAATCAAATAACTCTCCAGCAAAGAGATAGCACAGAGGCTAGGGTTTTTATCATGCACACAAGTCTACCAGGGTTCAATCCCTATCATTCCATATGGTTGCCAAAGTCTGCCAGGGGTAATTTCTGAGGGCAGAGCCTGGAGTAACTCCCTGAGCATTATCGGGTGTGTCCCCACAATCCAAAAAATGTTAAGTTACCTAATTATCTAGAGTGGATGATTGAACAAGTTTGAGTTTTAGTAAGGGTGATAAAACAAGTAATTTTTAATTAGAGTACCATAGTATTTGCACTCTAAGCCTATGCAAATCTGAATATCATTTTTGGTAATCTTGAAATATCTAAAGGAATGAAATACTCATAGCAGCATCTTAACACAGCAAAAGACTATTGCCTATAGGAAAAAGGAAGTATGTGAGGTAGATCACTTTGATTCCTCCAATTTTTAGTCTTGGGAGCAATTATAAATCTGAAATAAAAAACTGCTAATTTACATAACTGACTTTTGGGATGTAATTTAAAAAAACTTTGAGTAAATTGATTATAAATTTCAGGAGTCTTGGGGCCGAAGAGATAGTGTGGCGGTAAGGCATTTGCCTTGCATGCAGAAGGATGGCGGTTCGAATCCCGTCATTCCATATGTTCCCCTAAGCCTGTCAGGAGCGATTTATGAGCATAAAGCCAGGAGCAACTCCTTAGCACTGCTGGGTGTGACATAAAAACAAAGAGAGAGAGAGAAAGTAGAAAGAAAGAAAAAAGGAAGAAAGAAAGAAAGAAAGAAAGAAAGAAAGAAAGAAAGAAAGAAAGAAAGAAAGAAAGAAAGAAAGAAAGAGAGAGAGAGAGAGAAAGAAAGAAAGAAAGAAAGAAAGAAAGAAAGAGAAAGAAAGAAAGAAAGGAGAGAGAAATAGAAAAAAGAAAAATAAGAAAGAATGAAAGAAAGAAAAAATAAAGAAGAAAGAAATGAGAGAGAAATAGAAAAAAGAAAAATGAAAGAGGAAGAATGAAAGAAAGAAAGAAGAAAGAAAGAAAGAAAGAAAGAAAGAAAGAAAGAAAGAAAGAAAGAAAGAAAGAAGAAGAAAGAGAAAGAGAGGAAGGGAGGAAGGAATTACTTAGTTTGTATAAATTCAGAGTAAGTGGAAATAATTCTTGTGATTCTCCTAAGCCAGTCAGTGCTTTAAAGATAATAAACAGCCTCAGGATAAATATTGAGTCCAAAAACTAAACTTGCTAAGCATTCTTGATAAGATATCTGATATCAACTTTAAAAACTTTATAAAACCACTGCAAACATAAAGTTATGTCAAAAGCTTTAAACAATAGCTCATTTCTTTCAATCCTGACTCAAAAGAAAAAGAAATCTAAGTAGAAACAAATAAATAAAATGCCCACCCAGTTTATAGCTAAGTCAAAACCTTGATATAACTTCAAAATCGATATTAAAAATAAAGTATTGAGTTCCTTAACTATCCAAATTTCATCAAAAATATTTACAAATAAAATTTCTTATCACAAAATAATTTTTATCTAGTCTTGTATAAACATATAAGAACATTTTCCTACTTATATAAATAAATAGATTCCAAATCAAAGTTTAAATTGAATTAGAATTAAAAGTTCATTATACATATGCATATATATGTACACACACACACACACACACACATATATATATATATATATGTCAGGGGATTGTTGTTGTTGTTTATTTTCAGACTACAACTAGCAGCACTTAAGGGCTACCTCTTGGCTCTGTGCTCTGGAGATTTTGGGAAACCATATAGCATGCTGGGGATCTAAGCCAAGCCAGATCTGCAATTTTTAATTCTGGCCTTTTACCTGCTTTTCTATCTCTCATGCACCTGTTATTTTGTTTGGGAGGCAGAGATTCTTTCTGTCTGTTTACTTAAGAGTATCGTCTGATTGGGCCGAGTCATAGTACAGTGGTAGGGTGTTTGCCTTGCACATGGCTAACCTAGGACAGACCATGGTTCAATGCCCTGGCATCCATATGGTCCCCCAAGCCAGAAGTGATTTCTGAGCTCATAGCCAGGAGTAACCTCTGAGTGTCACTGGGTGTGGCCCAAATATAAAAAATTAAAAAAGTATCTTCTTTTTGTTTTTTTTTTTTGTTTGTTTTTTTGGTCACACCCAGGGGTTATTCCTGGCTCTGCACTCAGAAATCACTCCTGGCAGGCTTGGGGGACCATATGGGATGCCGGGATTCAAATCACTGAACTTCTGCATGCAAGGCAAACACCTTACCTCCATGCTATTTCTCCGCCCCCCCCAAAAGTATCTTCTGATAGTGCTTGAAGGATAATATGTTAGTGCCTGTGTTCGAGCCAGCAATACAAAACCTTAATACAATTAGCATTCAACACCAAAATAAGCTGTAATATTCCATGTTTTGCACACAACTCATTGATAAGATGAAAATAACAGTAGTGAAATAGTGAAATTCTCTCTCAGATTAAATTTGCAAAATCTCCTAAAATTTGAGTAAATTATGGAGACGTTTCACTCTTATGATCATTAGAAAAAATTTATTTTAGTGATATTTAGTGACTGAAATTGGTCACACATGTTTGTTAAAAGTCACAAAATGTTGAATATGCAGACATCCAGAAAATAAGTATGCCAGAAGGTGATTTAAAGATCCTTCCCTTTCCTGTTCAGGATTATCTTCTTCTGGTAGAGGTCTCAGGTGTAAGAGAGTATACAGGACCCCAATAACAGGGAGGTCCCTAAGGTCCTGAGTTTTGACAGTTGTTAATTGTCTTTAAATCACTTTTTCCTACTCCTCTCCTAAAAGGGAAGGAAAGAAGGAAGGAAGGAAGGAAGGAAGGAAGGAAGGAAGGAAGGAAGGAAGGAAGGAAGGAAGGAAGG
>PVKC010001707.1:0-48402 GCA_004027635.1 Crocidura indochinensis | reverse complement strand
GGGATTGTATGGGGGTGTTGGGGGTTGAAACCAGGTTAGTTGTATATACCGTAAGGCAAGCACTATTCAGGCTGTGCTCTCTTCCCAACCCCCCCCCCCCATTTTGCTGTTTTCAGAAACTCTTGCACACGTCAATGCCTTTGAGCTCATCTGAAGGAGTCATGGAGATGCCACCTCCAGCCAGGCCCCCAGAAGCAGTGGCAGGTGATGGACTAGAAGAGTCCAGGGGGAGTCCAAGAAGGCAGGAAGAGAACCAAGGTAGGCTGAGCCCAAGGGCCTGGGGAGAAAGTGATGGTGGCAACAGGAAATGGGTGGGGCCAAGAACCAGGGTCCCACTTTGATTGGCTACCTTGGGACATGGGGTTTTGCCTGCAGCTTGACCTGAATGAATTTAGGGGTGTGGGAGCTAGAGTCAGGTGGAAAGAGAAGGTTCCTGGGGTTCTGGAGGGTGCTGGGGGGGGGGCTTCTAACTCCATTCTCTAGAGTCCTCCCTCAGGCTATGTTTCTCTACATGGTGTTCCACCCTTTGGTTCCATCGGGGCTGAGAAGGGGGGCTTTTGGAGCATTCTGTGTCCTCTGAGAAGTCATTGGCCTCTGGAACCTCTTGTCTTCCTTTCAGCCGCAGTGAGCTCATGATGAGCATGTGGATTTGCACACAGACGTGGTTGGAACATGCCCTGTAAGATCCCATTATGAAATGTGTGTGTTGGGAGGTGTTGCCCCCATTACAGTGCTCACAGGCCTTCTGTTCACAGAAGTGTGTGGAAAGCCTCCTGGCACCTCTGATTGTGCCTTTCCTATTGTAGCCGCTATTCCCAAAAAGCAGTGCAGGGCTATTAAATGCATTGTAAAATTCTGGTCTGTCACAGACAGTGCTAAGAAAGCCTGGGGGATTGTTTAGAGGGCTGAAACATAGTCTCCTGAGTATTGCCCCAAAATAAAATAAACGAAGTGGAGAGACTCAGCACCAAGAGCAGCAGCTGCTCTGACTTACCTGTTGAACCTTCTCCTGTGCCTCCCCCACCCCCAAATTTGGGCTACACCTGGTTATGTTCAGGAGACCATATGGGATGCTGGAAACTGAACTCAGGCTAAGTGCATTCCCTGCGATGCTATTGCTCCAGCCCCATCCTGTGCTTTTCCTGCTTTGGTATTAAAGTCATTACAATGGCAGCCAGTGGTCATTGTAGCTATTGGACCCTCACTTGGAATAAGGCGAATCCAAGCAAAGATGACCTGGGAATGTAAGATAAGTGCTGGGAAATGAGAACTTGGTAAGAAAAAAAAAAGATGAAATATCTAACTCAGACCTTCTTAGATTCAATTGGAACCAATTGAATGCTGAAATATTATTTTGGATATACTCTATTAAAGACAATGCTACTTGAAACAATTATGCCAACCCTTCAATTATGCCTTTTTGCTGTGACAACTTATCTTTACCCAAATCTTGCGGGATGGCTCTACCGAACAATCCTGATATAGACAAAAAGATAAGAAAAGATGGAGTGTTTGAGAAACTGGGGTTTGTGGGGACTAATAAACAATATCTCTGTTCTCTACCCAAGTATTCAGAGTTAGTGGAGTAATCACCAGGTGAGAAATAAAATACTTGCCTGAAGATGGAAGTGCTCGGGGAGGGATCCTTTGGCTAATTAGCTGTGTGGTGACTTCTTCCCTCCTGGATTAGAGGGTCTCCCCTACTGCCACTTGCAGTGGAAAGCTTAAGAGCACAGCATTTTGGGTGCCCTCAGAGATCAAAGGATCTCTGAGGTTCTTCCCACCAATCTTGAGTTGGAGAGCAGGGAATTGGGACATAGCATGGAGGGCATACTTCACCCGGAAAAAACTTCTTTACTTCCCAATTATCTTTTCATGAAACAGACAACTGGTGTTCATTCTTCTGCGCTACCAAAAGCACCACTGTTTTCTGTTGTCACCCTGATAGAGTGGAAGCAAGGGGACTGGGGAGATAGTGCAGTGGGTAGGGCACTTAACTTGCCTGAAACACAGTTGACCCAGGTTCCTTTCCTGACTCCACAGAGCTTACTCATGGCTCCGTGCTCAGGAAGTACTCCTGGGGAGAGGTAGGGTTTGGGGGCCATATGGGATTGAACCTGGCTGGCTTCTTGCAAGGAGAATGTCTTACCTGCTGTACTATTTCTCTGTGATCAATGAGATTGCAATTTGGAAAGGGGGTTTGGGGAAACACCCAGTGGTGTTCAGGGCTTACTCTTGGTTCTCTGCAGGGAATCACTCCTAGTGCTCAGGAGCCAGTGATCAAACCCGAGTTGGCCACGTGCAAGACAGATGCACAGCTGGCTGAACCATGGCTCTAATCCCTCTTCATACTTGTTTATCAACAGCTCCATCACCACCCAGGTGCTAATATTCCCACCCTTGGCTCCTCCATGAGGTCGCCTTGGTCCTTCAAACCCTGCCTTTTCTCCTCTCCTCTGCTTCACTCAGCTCCGAGGTCAAAGCCCCAGCGTTGACTGATTTTCCTTTGGTTTCGTGGGCACCCTTTGTTTGCTCCTTGATCCCCCACATGAATGAGCTCATCGGGTCTTGATCTTTCTCTTTTGCTTAGCATGAGGGAATCTGATCGTTCCTCTGAGCATTTTGTGGGATGCCTGTATTCGGTCTGAAACATACACACTGTGGTACAAAACACACAAATATAATCCAACAAGGTCTCTATGGAGCTGAGCTTGCAGTCTTCTCTCACTACCCTTGAGGGAGATGCAAAAAAAAAAAAAAAAAAAAAAAGAAAAAAAGAATGGGGGTGGGGAGTCAAGTGTTCATTTAAAACTTGTCTTTGAGGCAGGAGTGCTTACCTTGCAAGTGGCTGACCTGGGCTCCATTGCAGACTCCACAGAGGGTCCCCTAAGCCCCACCAAGAGTGAGTCCTGAGCACAGAGCCAGCCAGAAGCCCTGAGAATTACTAGGTGTGTCTCTCCTGCCCCCTCAACCCCAAATAGTCTGAGCAACTTGAAGATCTTCAGGAGGCATCAGTAGCTGCTCAGACATGTGGCTGGTTGGACTTCGAGAAGTGGACTTTGCTGTTCTCCGTGACCCAGGAGCTCCTGCCCAGCCTTGCCCAGGCTAGAAGCTTCCAGAACTCTTTTCACCTTGAGCTCTAAGGCAAGACATCCATCACCAGCCCTTACGTTCCCCACCCTCCCCACAAGAGTTGCCTTTCTCTTTTGCTTTCTTTTTTTGGGGGGAGGGTCAATCTTGAGTTGTGTGTTTGGAGGCATCTGACAGGGACTCAGGATGAACGTGCAGGGCCGAGGATGGTGTTTCTCTCTTTTATTTAAAAACAGTGCTTCATTACCATTTGCAAAGGTGGAGGCAGACGCTCCTCCTTTACTTAGTTTATAAAAGCCAGCAACATGATCAATAATTTATACACATGGATAGTAATACAAAAAAATAAGGAATAAAAGCTAAAGATCTAACTACTCCGACCTTCACAATTCCAGCTACTTGATAATAATAGGAATAAGCCAATGAATACTGTATGGTCTGAAAGCTACTATACGTATGATTCTTAACGAGAAGGGGGGTCAGAGACTGTCACAAAGCCCGGGTGGGGGCGCTTCTCTGGATTCTCAGGGAAACAGGACCCTGGGCACTGTCCTAGGAAGTGATGGGGGCCAGGGAAGGGGAGAAGGAAAGGCGAGGTGGTCAATTATACAAGCATCCCAAGTGATGCCCTGTGCCCCCAAAGATACCTGGGTTGCCATGGCAATTGGGGAGGGGGGCAGGAGAAGCTGTAGGTGCATGGAGGGAAGGTGGGGTCCCTGCCACGGGGCATGAAGAGGAAGAGAAGGAAGAGGAGGAGGAGGAGAGGTTCGGTGGCATTTCAGCCTTGCAGAGATTTGGACTGAAGCGCTCAGAGACTGGGGTGGGGGATCTGTCGTGGACCAGGAGATGCCCCCACTCCGCCCCCTACCCAGTGCCTCCACCTCCGGCTCTTTTCACCCTACAGCCCTATAGCTTACATGGGTCGGCCCCAGGTTCGCTCCAGCTATTCACAAGCAGAATTCAAACACAATAAAAAATCATCATCATCAACAACAATAACAACAACAGCAACCAAAAAATACAGTTCATTATCCCTTATGGGGGAAAAAAATAAAAAGAGAATCAATTAATCACTCGATATATAATCCAGCTGGGATGAGCTGTCACCACAGGCACACGCACACGCACACGCAAATACTGGTGAACAGAAAAATACCAGGAAGTGACTAAATCTGGGAATCTACATGGGGGTACAGACATTGCTTAAAGCACTTATCAAGTCCCCGGAAAAAGCCAAACCTAAAAAAAAAAAAAAAAAAAAAAAACCAGAAAGAAAAATCCAAAAGTTCATGCCCTCCCCCTCATCCCCCGGGAATCTGCTGTTGGTATCCAGGTGGGGCAGAGGAAGGGTGGGGAATGGGGAAGAGAAACCAGGTAGGTTCCCTTTTCATTTGCCCATGTGGGCTGCACCCTCACCACACACGGCACCTAGAACCACCAGGGTGGGGGAGAGGCCTGCGCCCCTTGCCAAGCCGTCTTGGGAAAGGCAAGGTTCAGTTGTGGCTGGTGACGGTTCTCGGTTACCAATCCCTGGCAACCAGCACTACCATGGCTGAATTGATCGACCGATTTCCTGAGTAATATGTAACTGGCTACAGTTCCGGTAACATGGTGAAGAACTGAACTACAACAGCCAACTGCAATACTTCAGAGTCCCCTTCTCTCGCTGGGCTCGTTGGCCCCAACCAGAGAACTTGCTGGAGTCTAAGCCTCTTTGCAAAGACAAATGCCAGCCGTGTGTGATCGCACTCACCACGTTGGGTGGGAGTGGGGGACACAGGCTGGTCAGGCTCTCTGGATGAAGCCTGCTTGGACAGGGCCCTGCTTTCATGGTCGAGTCCTTGATGGCTATTTGCCTTTTGGGTCAGGAAAGCAAGTCTGAAGGAAGTCCAGAGGGAAAGGGGAAAAAGAGAGGGCAGAGGCTTTTTTGGGGGGGACAGGAACATTTCCAAAACTAAAAAAATAAAAAAGGAAGAAAAATATTGGTGTTTTCTGCAACAGAGAATCAAGTGTCACTGGTGTCTACTACGAACGGTCAGTTTCAAGAGCGGAACAAAAGAGATACCGCATATTGAAGTTGGCTGTTTCACCTTGTCCACTATTTCTTACCTATCTTAAAACAGTGCAAACAGGTACTTCAGCTTGGAAAACAACACTACCCCTTCCCCACCCCCCCAAAGTCCCTTTCCTCCTATTATCTGGGGTGTGTGTGGGGGAGCGAAAAGTCTGCAGTTCAGCTATTGGTTCTGTGCAGGAAGGGGCCAAATTGGGCTAGAGGAGGGGAGCAGGCAGTCACCCCGATCTTGGTCTCCTGCCAGCTAAGCATCCCCACCCCATGCTCCTAAGAGGGCCTTGCTCTCCTGCTGGAGGGAAGGGGGCTTCTCAAGCCCCTTGTGCATATCTTGGGGCTGCTTTTGGCAGCTCCATTTTTTGGGGGGGAGGCGTGCAGGTGTCCCGCCAACTCCTCTGCTGGGTCTCAAGGAAAAAGATGAGCTAACCTAAGAGTGGCCCAGGCCCTGGCAGAAAAGCTGCTGAGTGATTTCTAGGGGACAGATGGCCACTAGCCCCCAAACATTCCCTTTCCTTCAAGGAAAAATACAACTGGCTCAATTCTGACTGTGATGGATGGGCGGATGGTGGTCTACATGTTCTGTGCAACCCAAGAGCCTTATGGCGGGACAAAGCGCAGTGGCTAGTTCGGGCCAATGGGAGGGCAGCTAGGGAACATGTGGAGTTCTGGCTGACATTAGGTATAGTAGAGGTCACGGGGAAGCTGCAGAACCGGGCAGCCCTGAAGGGGCTCCTGGCAAGGGAGAAGCTCGTCAAGGTGAGTATCGGGGGTCCACAGCACGTGCTACCTACCACACAGCCAGCAAAGTCATTCTGGGTTCTAGGACTCTGCGTCTGGGGATGCTGCCAACTGGGACCTCCTAGAAAGGTGTAGATGCCCAACTTTATCTTCTGACTCCTGTTGGAGACCAGAGGGAAATCAAGTCAGGAACAGAGGACCCCACAGCTTTGAGGAACCTGCCTCTGGTGGGTTTGGGAGGGCTGTGCAGAGTCTCAGCGTTCAAAGGCTCAAGGGGAGGTTGAGGATGCCTGAGCTGGGCACTGGAGAAGGGACCTCAGTCTTGGTGTAGACCTGAGAGCCAGTGGTTCTTCTGAACGCCCCACGCCTAGTCTTGCTCAGATCAGAGAGCTGGGAGAGCAGTGGAGCCTGTGGGAGGTAACGGGGCTCATCTAGGGGTGCTCGGCTCAGCAGAGCCCGTGGAGGGCACCCACACATGGAGCCTGCGAGGGGGCGCTCAGCCAGAGCCTGCTGAACTGAAGCGCACACCTCTCTCCTGCTTGCCTTCCCCTTGGCGTGGGAGAAAGAAGACAGCCTTCTCTCCCTCCTTACTCTCGCCTCCCTCAACCAGGAACCACCTTTCCCAGTCTGGCCTCGACTCCACCGGCTTAGGGCTGGCCATCTGGCGTCAATCGCCCTTTTAACCATGACATGACGCGCTGCTCTCAGTTTCTTGAGTCAGTAATAGCTCTCCCTCAAAAAGGAAAAAAAGAAACCAAAAGAGGGGAAAAAATCCCCTGCCCCCCAAATCTCTTACACCTGCAAAAACCCCATACCCCATTTCCCTTCCTCTAACTAAAATTATTTATTTACATACGATAAAAATTGTCTTAACAGCAATACACCCCACTTTGGCTTGAGGAGGGAAGCCCTTACACGTGGCCAATTGGCCGGGTGGTCTGGTGTTCCCCTACTCTGCGCCAACCTCCCTGGAATCAAGCAGAAGGTGCATCAAGGCCTCTAGCTTCCTTGATATGTGACCCCCTCGATTTCAGGGGCCTGCTCCTTTCCAAGCCCGCAGGAGAGGTTTTGCAAGGAAAGAAGGTCTGTCATCCACCAGGTTGGCCAGGCTCTCCCAGAGACATCACTGTCTCAGCACAAAGAGCTGAGATGCTGACTCATGCCAGTAATTTTAACTCAGATGCGAATCAGTTACCAGTCAAGGGTTCAACACCAAAAACAAGACAGACCCCAAGCCCAACCAATACTAACAAAGCAGAAGTACCCTGCCCCGGAGTCCTGCCTGTGCAGTGATGCCGCAGGGTGAAAGTTCACGCTGGTACCAATGAGACCAGGGAGCCATGCGGATGCTGCTTGTCCTGGTTTGACGCCTCTACCAAGGAAATATGCCGGACCCTGGCCTTCACAGCCACGTTGACCACTAGAAGGGGAGCCCTTTCTGCCCCCACCTTGCCCATCATAATGGCAGCATCGAAGCCTGCCTCGGGCTAGTAGCATGAGATTCTTTCCATTCCAGATCCTCCTGGTACGGAGGAGAGCAGCCTTGTGGGGGCCTGCATCTTAGGCCCTGTAGTGTCTGTCCATGCAGACCAAGTGGTCTGTCTGGGTGCTCAGTGGGTGTCTTTGGAGGATAATGGGACCTGGGTAGAATGGCCACTGAGGGCTCAAGACTGTGGGGAGAGAAGTGACTCATAAAGGCTCTGGAAGATGAAAATTCCTATGGCTTTGGAGCAAGTACAAAGTGCCTGGGACTGCCCTTAACATCATCCAAACTTGCAGGGAACTTGGCCTAAGACTTGCTGCTTCCTCTGGCAAATGAAGTCAGCTCACCTATGCTTCAGACTTTATCCTGAACTTTCTGTTTGAGAGAGAGAGAAAAAGAGAGATGAGGAATATCAGAGAGGCCAGCTGGTTTCATCGAATATCCCTTTTTCTCCTCTGCCTCTCTCTAGGCTCACAACCTGTACTTGTAACCCTCGGGCTATGCCTATGTTGCCCGGGGATGGGGAGAGGAAATCTAGTTGCTGGCTATTTATTCTTCTGTCCCTGGGTCCAAAATTCCTGAATCTTGAGGACATGGGAGCAGGGTGTTAATAATCTAAGGACAGATGAGCTAAACTGTGGTTCAATGGAAAGGGAAGAAGTCTAGCAGAAATGCTGGGAATACAAGAAAGCAAAGAATGATATTTTTTCCCCATACTCCAGAGTTCATTTTGAGATCTTCCTAATGAGGTGTGTATCACCCACAGTTCTGAGAGGTTTAGCAATGCTTGTACTTGCATTCCAAACAACACACGTTCGCGCAGACGGTCTCAGGCTGGGCCTGAAAGAGGACTGATTGCAATTAGGATGGAGAAGATGTGCGGGAAGAGGCGAGGAAGGTTGTCTAACAATTCTCCTGCGTTGCAAGCACAAGTTCTCATCATCTCTTGGCGTGTGGATCCCAGCCACAACCAACCAGAATTCCTGCCACAGACCAGAAACTCAGAGACTAGAAGAATATCCTGTAGGCAGAAAGATCTCTCACATCTGCCTGACCCCCAGTCATTCAGCATTAAACACACTTTGGTAATTCTGTCTGCTGACTTCTGATCAGATGCTTTCACCGGCTCCTAAAAGAATCTTCTTCCTCATAACTGCCTCTTCATGATTGATAGAATAAGCTAAGCACGAACATACAGACATGGAAATGCATTATTTTTTTTTTACCACAGTTAAAAAAAAAAAAGAAAAAAAAGAAAAAAAATGCACAATCTTTGGAACAAAAGAATTAAAGGCAGAAATTTAAAGGAAAAAAATACATATTCAAAGAACATAGTGAGGTATAAAAAAGTATTCTCTCTTTTTTTGTGTGTTTTTTTGTTTGTTTTTGTTTTGTTTTGTTTTTCCTCTTCATCTTGCTATAGAGTTCCTCTACTCGTAAATATTGCAATAGCCAGGCCTCATGAACTGGGGGGCTGTCCCATTGGCAGGGGGTTCACGTCACTTCAGTAGGGGGCAAATCGGCTGTAGCCACCTCGGTATAAACTCGCCTGTGGGAATGAGAGAACGAGGATTAAAAGGGTTGGGGAGTGAAGCGACAACCAGAACTAAGACAATGTCCCGGGAAGGGAATCTGGGCAAACTGGCTCTTCAAGAGCTTCACAGCACCGGCTAAGAAGTGGCTTAGTACGGTCAGGACAGGGAAACTGCCTTCTCTCTCCAAGGTGGAGTTGACGCTTGGGTTATCTGTATGCTGTCTGCTTTTTTTTTTTTCCCCGAGAGCGACAGGGCAATGGGTTAGTTTTATGATTTACATGCCTGAACAGAGAAATGAAACCCACGATGATTGACTTTGTTTTCTGGGGGACTGCTGAGCTAATAGACTCTGTCAGAGACCACGTTTGTCGGTGCGCTGGACTAAACGAAACCTGTGCCCAGCATTCCGCAAATAAAGTCAATTTTTTCCCTCGATACCCCAAATGATTTTCTTTTAAAAATTTTGAGCCACATTTGTTGATGTTCAGGGGTTACTCCTGACTCTGCACTCAGGAATCACTCCTGGTGTGCTTGGAGGGGGGGGAACTGAATGGATGCTGGGAATCAAACTCGTGCTGACAACATGCAAGGCCAGCATTCTGCCTGCTGTACTATCGCTCCCACTCCAAGGTATCTTTTGGAAATAGCAGGGTTTGCATATACATAAAGCTGGTGTGTTAATAAAACTTTTGTACAATGGTTCTAGCTTTGAATTCGAAACTCTCGAGGGATATATCACTCCTTGGGCTATTCTTTAAGTACAGGACATCGATCCTATTTTTTACATTAGAGAAAACGTTTGGAATTTCCCCCACTGCCTTCAGATTCTGCTACAACTCTAAGCCTTTCTTGACTTCCTTCCCCAACGCTCCTCAGGAGAAAGTTAAGGTGAGAAGTGATCAATTCCTTAATGCTTAAGTCTCTCATCTGACGCCTTCTTCTGCCTCCCTCCCTGCCTCCTTCCCCTCTGCCTCTTGAAAAGCAGGGAACACCTGGCTTGGCACAGACAGGGAGTCCTCATCACCAGACCTGGACAGTCGGGGCTACCACAAAAAATGCCATCAGGAGGCTCTGAAGCTTGGGGACCATTCCAGACAAGCTCTGTGGGTGTTGTTTTCTACTTTGATGAGAACCTGCTGCACAGTGCTAACTACTAATACAGTCTCCTGGAAGTTAGGAGTAGCAAGGGTGGCCTAGGGCATGTGCTGGTGGAGCTCGAACACATCACATTAATTTGAGAAGCACCTAAGGTACCCTCAGCCAACCCCACCCCACACAGTTCTTGCTAGTCCCTGTCCACAGAACTAGGATGCTATGCCAATCTACCATGAGAGTCAGTTTGGAAGTCCAAGGCCAATCCGCCCCTTCTTGCCCTCCCAATGAGGGCAGGTGACCACCCTTCATTCCTTTATGCTCTCACACATGCTAAGTGGGCGAAGCCAACTTTGCTGGGCCCTCTGGCAGAAAGAAAAAGGCCGAGTTTGACGACCTGCTCCGCCAACAGGTGTCCAAGTCTATAAGCTAGGCCATCAGGAGAAAGACGGGCCCGCTAGAAAAGGGGATGTCTTACTCACCACAGCGCCAACTCCATAGCTAGCGGCAGGGGCAAGGGCATGGTAAGGGTCGGCTGTGTAGACCCTGCCATAACTAAAAAGAAGAGAAACAGTCAGGATGGTGGTGGGGAACATGGGGCCACACAGCAAACAAAATGAGCAGCCGGGGCAGGCTCTGAACTGGTGTGTCCCTGGGTCTGGGAGAGTTCCAAGGGAATCATGAAAAAGGAGTGAGCCTTTTCACTTCATAAATCCTCAAGTAGTTCTGGAAAATGGTCAAGGGCAAGGAAAGGAAAAAAATACTACTATTACTAAAAAAAAAGGACAAGAACAATGTGAGGTGGAGGGAAGCATGAGGGAAGGTAACGGGGTGCTTGAGAGAGAACCCTGGGAGGAAAGGCCTGGATGGGCCTGTGTGCTAGCAAGTGGCCAAGGGTGGAGGGGGTCTCCCGTGCAGGGGATGGTGATGGTGGTGGTGGTGGTGGTGGTGGTATGTCATGCCCAGCTCCCACTTCATACGTACCCGTCGCTGTAAGCGGCGGCGGCAGCGGCAGCAGCGGTGGCTGCGGTCGCAGTAGCAGGCTGTGCATATCTGTAGGCTGCATATCCACCCTACAGGAGAGAGAGAACTGACTTTACAGCTACCTCTTCCCTAGGGGCCGAGGGACAAACCCTCCGCCCCCAAGCAGACCTAGACGCACAGACATGGGGACTGACAGCAACACAAACACACACATGGGAGGAGAATGTTTCAGACTGCATCTGTCCACATGTCGATACTTGGATACAAGAAAGATGAGTGTCACCCGATCTGAGTCACAATTTAAAAAACAAACAAAAACATACATATAATATGTATGTATGTATGTATGTATTGGGAGTGTCTGCTTACAATTTGAAGAAAGAAAGATGTGGTTTGGCCCAGGGCTGGAGTTGGGCATGAGTACCTGCCTGGCATGTGGTTGAAGTCCTGGGTTGTATTCCAGGCACCGCACACACACAAAACAAATAGGATTTGGGATCTTACTTGAGAGACCTTAGTATTTATTTTTGGTAAACTTTAAAGATTTTTTTGTTGGGACTTTTGAGAGAAAAAATCATTGACGGGAAGGCAGGAGAGTAGGTAGGCCTTGCCTGAGACAAAATGGAAATGGTCAAGCTGGAACATGGATGTGTGCTAACTTTGGCTTCCTGTGAGTACTCAGGCTGCCCACTGAGTGTTGAGACCAGAGCATGATACCAAAGTGCATCCCTAAGGGGGCTTGAGAGCGTCTCCTTCTCGTTATTTAAAAAGTATGAATTTTCTGTCTCTGTAAGACACTGCGTCTTTCCTTCCCAGGGGTCCCAGCAGGTCTGGAATTGTTCTTTTCTTTCAGGGACACAGAGCACTGTCTAAAAGAACTGCCACTTAGGAGCCGGAGAGATAGCTCAGTGATAGGGCATTTGCCTTGCACACAACTGATTCAGGAAGAATGGTGGTTCGAATCCTGGCATCCCATATGGTTACCCGTGCCTGCCAGGAGTAATTTCTGAGCACAGAGCCAGGAGTAACCCCTGAGCGCTGCTGGGTGTGACCCAAAACCAAAACCAAAAAAAAAAAAAAAAAAAAAAAAAAAAAAAAAAAAAAAAAAAAAAAAAAAAAAAAAAAAAAAAAAAAAAAAAAAAAAAAAAAAAAAAAAAAAAAAAAAAAAAAAAAAAAAAGAGCTGCTACTTCACTGCCTGTCCACCTTGGTTATAGGAGACAAATGCTTTTGGTGGGCCCTCATCATGTATCCCAAAGACAGCCGGAAACAAAGGCCCTTCAGTGAGAAAGGCTGCTGGGAGATGGGGGAGACTATTTTTTGTTCTTTTACTTAATCTTTCTAGAATCCATCTTCTTTTGTCCCAATCTAGTTCCGTGTGAATCTGAAATACTGTCTTTTTACCTATCAAATTAAATTACGTCTAGCTGATCCATTCTGAAACACTCTCAGTAGTCAAAGGTACATTCCTACATAGTATGGGTCTGCTCCGTTTTCCTTTTGGGACAAGGGGGAGTTGGGTGACACCCATCAGAATATACTGGGGGGCTGATTCCAGCTCTC
This sequence comes from Crocidura indochinensis, assembly GCA_004027635.1. Lineage (NCBI taxonomy): Eukaryota > Metazoa > Chordata > Mammalia > Eulipotyphla > Soricidae > Crocidura > Crocidura indochinensis. The sequence goes on along the minus strand of PVKC010001707.1, from coordinate 35,848 downwards.
TATTTAGGGATCACTCCTGTGGTTCCTGGAATCAAACAGGAAATAGTCATATGTAAGGCAATCACTTTAATGGACCTGGTCCTCTCTCTCTGGTACCAAGCAAACATATTCCCTCCCTCCATTATCAATTCTTGACCACATAGCCAGAGATTAAAAATTCAGACAAATGGTACCATATGCTGGCAAAAAAAAAAAATAGTAGTAGCAGCAGAAGCACCCAAAGGGGCTGTGACCAAGGCATTTTGTCTGTGGAGAGCTGGGATGCCAAATTGAGGAAACACCATGCGGCAGAGGTCTGGATACAAATGTAGTCCCATTCTCTCTGCACCCACTGAAAGGTCTAGTAACTTGACTTCTAACTTCTGAGAGGCAAAACGAAACAGCAAATGCTTTATGTTAAATAGCTGCTGATCATTAAGGGTTTTAGAGGTTCAGTCTTACATTCAAACTGTAGATGGTTGGTTCCCTAGTGCTTTGGAGGATGGGTGGGTAGTGGGGCTGTGAGCAGAGCCAGGCAGCAAGATGGAGAGGGTGGACTAGGGTTCTGCGGCCTGGCCCTGGTGCATCCTTCGGACACAGACGCCTCTACAAGTTGATGTCTTAGGCTACGTAGAGTGTGTGTGAGGTCTCACGACGGGGTGACTGCCCAGAAGACTCGGGAAGAGAGGCCCAGGTGGTGCTGGATACTGCTGGGAGTGGGTGGCAATAATTCTGTGTGTGGATTTTAGTCTCCATAAGGTGCCACCTCCACCTTTTACTGATAATGATAATAATAAAAAAATAACATCGTTGAGGAAATGAACCATTCAATTTCCATGAAAATGAACCACTTCTTTGACTTAAATGGCTATAAACCATGAATGTGAGCTCTGTCTGTCTGTCTGTCTGTCTTTTCTCTGTTTGTGGGGCACCTGGCGCTGTGTTTAGGGGACAGGCTCCTGGTGATACTCTGGAGACAATGTGCGGTGTCAGGATTCAAACCGTTGTGGCCATATGCAAGCCAAGTGTCTTACCTTTGTAAGATCTCTCCAGCCTCACTTATCTGTTTAAAATAAAGACCATATTTCAACCCCTCGCTAGCTTGTAACAGTGCTGCTACAGAGAGGGGGTTATAATTTAGCAGGGACAGCTACTTTTCCAGTAAATTTGGTAACTCATGGATGCTACTCCCAAATTAGAAAAATCAAAACATTGTAGTCTGGGACTTTATCTGTGTACACATATTCCTCCTCTCAGAGGTGTGCTTTCCACTGGTTCTTCAATAAACAACATCCCTTGAATTTGATCAAAGAAAAATCAGGTAAATTTATTTCCAATCTGACTTCACTTCTAGGCTGAGAAACTGTCTCTCTGTGTCAAATTCTACTAGCCAACCTGAAGGACGATGATGATTATCATTACTTTTTTTTTTTTTCGACCATGAGAACAAAGTGCAGTTTGAAACACCAAGGTTTTCATTACTGTTTCTTAAGTTTGTCCAAAAGTAAAAAAAAAAAAAATAAAAATAAAAAAGAATAAGGGTGGGAAGGGGGACAGGAAAGACAGGGGAGTTCAGGCGAGGGGAGGGGAATATGGCGCCACATTTATTAATCACATTAAAAACTAAGCATGCCAACATCTGGAGCTAAAACAACCAGCAAAATCACCACGTTCAGACCGTATTGGCTAACCCTATCTATCCCAGCATTCTCTTGGGACAGCGGTTGGCCCTAGGCTCTACCACAAGCTCGGTGAAGTACACAGCCTCAATTACTAGAGCGTGCAGCCACAAAGACCTGGTATTACGGAGACAGTCAGTCACCACTTGAGTTAACATTCCATACCCTGACGGCTGGCCCCTCCCCAGCCCCGAGAAAATGGTCAATCTTGCCCACCCTGGCCCACACCACGATGTTAATAATTATAACAAGCAGTAACCCATCTGTTATATCAGAGAAGGGAACAGAGACTCCACTGAGAGATTTAGAGTGAGATGTTAACATTTCTTCAGCTGACTGCACAAACAAACGAACGAGGAAAAAAAAAAGGAGGAGAAAGAATTCATTTGGAGATATGAAGTCATGAAAATAGCTGATGTGTATTGCTTTTTTATTTTTAACCATGCACTGATGCAAAACTGAAGCAACCATTAAGAATAAAAATTAAAAAGGACATAATGGATTTTACACACAATCAGACCTGTTTGATCTGAAGCAGTTTGCAGATTCTATCTGTGTGTGATTTGAAATAAAACAAAAAATGGGGATTAGCATGGCCACAGCACACCCTAATGTAGGAGGGCACACACGGACAGATTTGGGGAGGGGGGGACTGACTGCAAATTGGTATGGCTAAGTCTGACCCGAGTAAATAGGGAACCCTTTAAAAAGCTTTCTCCTGTCCCTGTCATTCACTCGGAACAACCCCATCTGCTCCTACCCGGGGTTCCCTGGGTTTCCAAAAGCTGTCCTAACCTGAACACTCTCTGAGGGGCTGTCCTTGTCACAGTGCTCCTACCCAGACCTCCTGATGTCCAGCCCTAGATTTTTTTCATGGGCCCAGAACCATCGCTAGCTCTCACATCCAGCTCTTTCAAGGGAAAATGCTGTCACCTTCTAGATACTACCACTGCTGGTAGTGTCAGTTACTCGTGGCAAATGTCTGTCACCTGCTAGGGACCCGCAGTTTTAACTCTCAATCTAAGTTCTGCATCTGATGAACTCGATACCATAATGAACCTATGGTTTCTCTGCATAGGTCTGCAGTGAGTAGTGTTTTCAGATTTCAATAGATTTGTGATTGGGGTGTTTTCCCTCAGCCTCCCTCCTGTATATGGCCTTGAACTGCCTTTCTAGGTGCTCAGCTCCCAGGGACTTTCCCCTTGGCTTTGGTGTTAATCTCGCCTTTTCTTTTGATTTTTTTTTGTCTCAGGTTTACAATTAAAACAGGACTTCGGTGAGCATGTGATGTCAAGACACCTTCGTTCTACCTGGAAGACAATGACATTATGTGACACTGAGGAAGGAGTGTATACTTCAAGACCAGCAGACAAAATGAAAGCTTGCTCCCTGAGTGTGGTGCAGGGGGTTATTGGGCGAGGGGCAGAATGGCAGGGCTGGAGGCTTGCGTTCTGAGCAGCAGATCAGAGACCCATGGCCATGAGCTTGGGTTTGATCCTGCAGCTGTGCCATCACTCCAGTGTACCTATGGGACCCTAATTTCCTGCCTTCCCTATCCTCACCCCACCCCCACACCCCAGTCCAGAACCCTTCCCCTAGCTGCTCTTTAGGATTCTACATGCCAATAGGGCTCCTCTGTGGCGATTAATGGGATATTTTTTTTGGTTAAATATAAACAACACAGACATGAATACAAAGATTTGTAATAATAATAATAATATCGTCAATACTGGTTTTGATTAAGAGATTCATCTACTTAAAAGAATAGTTCTTCAAAAACATTTAATGGGGTTTTAGTTTTTGGGTCACTCTGCACTCAGAAATTAATCCTGGTGGGGCTCGGGGGAACCTTTTTGGGGATTATAGCTGGGTTGACTACATGCAAGGCAAGTGCCTTACCTGCATATTATCTCCCCGGTCCCATAAAGGGAAATATTTAGAGTTTATCTGTTTTGTGTTTTAAAATTGGGGTGAAAGAAAAGAGACTGTTCTGATTAGTTTGGTAAGTTTTGCGCTAACCTTTAAATGCTACTAATTCTACCTCTCCCTAAATTAGTTCGCTTTTGAAATCTTACTGGCAGCCACTATTTTCTTCCCTCCCATCCCCTGCATCCAGCTCCCTCGGCAAACTTCCTAAGAATAGTGCTTTATTAGCTAAATGAACCTCCTGATCTTTGAAGGTGAAAGGGAAAGATGGTGAGGGCAATGCCTATCTTTAATTTTAGCATCCTAATCTGTCTAGATCAGGGGTGGCGAACAGGATTTTTACCTTCACTCAAAATGGCAAAATGCAATATGTATTTAATATATTATTGTTAAAATTAGATGCTTTTTGTGTGTTTGTCTGTTTTGGCAGGTCACTGCGTGGTGTGGCTCTCTGACTCTCACAGCTTAAAATTTGGCTCTTTGTGTCGAACTTGTTTGCCACCCTGGTTTCGATGGTTAAGGCAACTTCCATAGCATGATTTGGGGGGTGGGTGGGTGTTCTGGGAATCTGCTTTGCATACATGTCCTCTTCTTGCCCCGGTATCCTGTCTTTCACTAAGTCCTCAGTACTAAGACAATGTCTTGGGCGACTAAGACTTCCCACTGGAAAAGGTCCGCTGGAAGACCTACACAGATAGAAAGGAGGGGTAATGGAAGAGCGGCGCATCTAATGCGCCTGGGGCAGACAGTTGCCCATGGGACAGGAGCGCTGTATTTTGGGGGCAGTGTCTGTCATGTAGGGACTGGACTGTGCGCGCTGCTGAGGACGCAGGGCTTAGATCGCACGCTCACAAGCCTTGATGGTCCAAAAAAGCCTCTGTTCCCATCTCTAACGTGGAGCTGGAATGGTTAGTATGATTCAATTTGTTCACTGCAATCCACAATCTGATTGGTTGGCAGGTCACACTGGCACTCCTACCTGAGGTATTTTAGCGCTAATGATTGGTTCCTGTAAGACTATTCTATAACAGAACACAGGAAGAGCAGTTCAAAAACACAGCTGTGGAAGGAAAACAATCATACAAAAAAGAAAAAAAAAAAAAAAAAGCCCGCAGAAGGGGCTCACCAGCCTTTTCTTTCCTTTGGATGCAAGCATGCTTTTCACAGGAAGACAATTAGGAGTGGTTTTTAAATCCCACGTAAAGGGACATTTTTAAATCCCATTCAGAATGTGTGGCCAGCCAACTTTGCTTTTTCTCACCAGTTGATGAGAGGAGGTGGTGGACCCCAGCTCTCAGCTACACCCCCATGTCTTATCACAGTCTCAACAAATTGTGGGCCCACCTGCTGAATCAGGTACTGGGAGAGAAACTGTCCTAAAAGAAATGAACAGGAAGAGGCTAGCAGGGAGTAGGTGGGTCGAATAATAGAAGGGAAATAGAGATTGAACATAAAAACAAAAACAAGGAAAGAAACCAAACCCCAAAACAGAACAAAGAAACAAATAGCCCTCCACACAATTAGTAGCCTAAATTCATGTTGCTGAAACAAAACCAGGAGTTCATCTCTTCTTCAAGATGCTGTGTTTGTCAAATTCCACTTTGGGGCAGTTTCTAAGGGAGAGAGCCACCCTTCTTTCCAATGCTAATCTGCATTCTAAGGAACCAGGAACAGAACAAACGTATGCAGACAGATTCCCACAAGAGAGGACAGACAGAGCAGAAGAACCCGTCATGGTGGTTTGGGTACTGGGGCTTTTTTGTTGGTATGAGTTTAAGAAGTAACTTTTGCTATTTCACATATAAAGTGGGGATTGTTAAGGTTTAAAAGCTATGGCTGTATTAGATCCAGTTAACTCACGATGCTTTTTAAAATTTATTTATTAATGAGTTCATGGATTATTTGGGCACAAGTGACCAAATTTTTCTTCCAGTAAATTCTTTAAAAATGATAATATTAATTTAATTATTTCCATCAACTAGGGATCACTTGTCAAAAAACTGGGGAGGGGGCTATCAGGGTCACTGAACTAGTTCTGTTCAGCTTAACAAGGTGATCCAATGAGCAGATAGAAAGCCCAGGAACATCATTTCCTAATAAAACCATAGACTATAAATGAAGGAAATGATAGAATTTTACACAAATACATGGTTGGATGACATAATAAAGTGGACGTAGGTAAATCCTCATTAGATAGAAGTTGGTCACATAAAAGAAAAAAAATCCCTAAATAAAGAAGATAAGAGGAAAAAATCCTTTTCATAGAAAAAAAAATCCAAATAAGAAAGCAGGCTAATAGATGAGATCCTAAGAAAAACAAACAGAAAGATGAGTTTCATGAGAATATGTGGTTATTAATAGTGTGCATGGGACCATCGCATGTATATGCTACCATCCTGTACCAATGTGTATATCCAGAACTGAGTGAGTGTCACCATGGAACACAATTCCTTCACCCTGTGTTTGACCCGTGAGAACTTGAAAATTGATACTTTCAAATGCCTCAAGAAAACTGCCTGAGGAAAGAAGTAGATTTTAATTGGAACACTATGAGAGGCAGTGAAATATAGGTTAGTGGGATTAGGGGTTTGGCTATGCAAATAACTTACATAATTCTGGTGAAGCCACAATCCCTCCAAGGGACATGTTTATAAAACATGGGGACTTCGCTAGGCATTTTTTTTTAAGACTGAAAGCCTCCTGCTAAATAGGACAGGGGTGCACAGTCGCCTACAGTACACTTTGGGTGTGTACTGTATCTCTTAGGGTCTTACATACCCTGTGGTCCTTTGGGGGAAGCATATATGGTACTGGGATCAAACCCAGGGCAGCTGCGTGCAAGACAGGTGCCCTGCCCACTGCACTATCCTCAGGCCCTCAAAGGCTGTTTTATCCTTTTACTACTTCCTGCAAAAGAGTCTCTCCAAGTACTTCTGAAAAATGCATTAATGTTTTTAGACTGCCAGAGATTTTCATGCAGACGATAAACTGTTGAGTATTAAGGTATTCTTAGTGAATCTGGCAAAGGTGGAAAGAATGCTTCCAGGTAGCTCTAAACCTAAGCCCCAAAGAAGGAATTAGGTGCCAACACAAGTTTTAGGCTTTTTGATTTCTTTTGTGTGTCTACAAAACTGTTGCTTATAATTTGGATGGCTATCGGACCAAGTCTGCATTCATTGAAGAATCATCTGTAGACGTCCTAAAAAATTCCCATATGTAAAACCTGACTCTTTGTCAGTTATAGTCTTGGTCTGTATTTTAAATATTCTGTGACAAGGTCATCATGAATTTTCGGTGAGAGCTAGTCAGTTTGAATGGGTTCCCCTGATGAAATGATTGTTTGCACAAATCTTGTATGATAGTCGCAGGTTTACAGGAAGGGTCTAGATTGCTAATTCTTTCCTCTTTTCCCTCTAAATGGCTCTTCGTGGCCGTAAGCCTTAAATATTTAAGCCAAGCCTTAAATATGACAGACTGGTTTTCCTATCCACTGCTCACCAACTTCGGACTCATTCCTCATGAGTTCTTGTTCTCTAAAAAGCACATAAAACTGGAGAACACACCGTTTAGAAGGTCTTTGCCATTTGATGTAAATTAAAGCTCGGGTGATCTAGAAAAAGGGATGTGAAATGAGAAGGAAAGCAGAAAAGGGAAAGAGTTGGTTTAGGGCTAAAGCTAGTTGTGTTATTCACGTATGCACATGGGATGACAGTAGTTAAGACTTTAAACCTGCTGATCATCTCGTGATTCTTATTAGTGCTACACAGGACACCTGCAGGGGTAGGGAATGGAAAAGAATAGGTCCAGTAGCCTTGACTCTAGCAATGATCGGGAAACCAAAGGTTTAAGTTTTTGCACCCAGGGGAGGGGGCAAGCGCAATGGCAGAGAAGCATGCTTGCATTCTGAAATATATAAATATATATATGTATATATCCACAAGGAAAAAGAAAACAAGAACTAAATAACTATATTAAAAAAGAAATAACAAAATAAACCAAAAAAAAAAACCATAAAAAAGTAAACCAAACCAAATAAACAGAAAAAAAAGGCTGGCTTGTCGAGGGATGGGGTCCAGAGGCCCCGGCGTGTGTACTTACATAGAGGTCAGCACCGTAAAATCCGTCCTGGTAAACCACACTGCAGAAAATCCACACAAAAACAAAAAAACAAACAAACAAAAGAAAAAAACAAAAGAACAGAAACACATTCCGGTTATTGAGGACGGCAGCATGCACATGCACTCTATACAGGCAGGTGATGTATGAATATGTAACCTGGGCTGGGGGCCATGGTGGGTCAGCAAAAAGACATGTGGGTGTGCTGTCCGCAAAACGCAAAGCTCTGTTTTGTGTGAAGAGGGAAAGGGAGGCACAACTAGAACCGACCACTGGGACAGTGGTCACAGCTGTGACTGTTACAAGGAACACTTAAGGGAATGATGGGAATACTAGGAATTGTAGCCATCAACATATTACCCCTGGAATATTCAAAAAAATTAAGCTTGTCCTAGAAGGAAGTCCCCTTGCTTTAAAAAAAATACTAAAAAAGATGGGGCTTATAGGGTGGGGATTTGGGGGGGGGTGCAGAATGTTACCATGAAAACAAAAAGGAATCCAAAGTTTCTTTTCCATTAGGACAGTTAATAATAGTCTCAGTAGGCAAAACCATATATTGTAATTTGTTTTCCATTTTGTACTGATAATGTCCTTCCTCCCCCCAATATCCATACATCACCTGCTTTTTACCCTGCACATTAGACATGCGATAAGATTTGGCTGATCACACAGGCATGCAAAGTATTATTATTCAGCATTTTAAGAACCAATGCAACACCTCGGAAAAAACAAGTCAATCAATTCTGACCAAAGTAAACAGAGAAATGTAATTAAAAAAAAATAAAAACACAACCAAAAATACCCACAATGCATTGCTTTCACAAGCAGAGATAATGAGCTAAAAGGTTAAGGTGATCGGTCCAAGGTCCAAGAATTGAAAGGTGCAGTGGGGATCCCAGATAGTAACAATATAATCCAGAGCGGGAAGGAATACTTGGAAAGATTTTAAGGGCTTTTTTTTTTTTTTTTGACCTAAAGGATTTTGAAAAGTATAATTGATAACTGAAGTGTTGGGCATGACCAAATGTTATCCTGTTTTCTGTCTTTTTAAAGAATGAAACTTGAACAGTAGTGAATTAAGCATCAAGGGCTATTTTTTCAAATTTGGGAATAATTTTTTTTTTTAAGCAAATAGTACATGACTTAAAAGAAAACAACTCTGAAAGTAACACTGTCCTATTTTAATAAAAATATAGACTGTTGAACCTTTTGAGGTATTGGCTGTGCATGTACTTTCTCCAAAACATTACGCTGGATCCATGAGGCATGGAACAATAGTGGGTCTAAAAGACTTTCTTCTTCGTATTTGTGAAGTCAAGATTTGGCTACTTTAAATGGGAAGATCTGTTCATCGTTATTGAACGCAACTGAACAAGCTGGAAAATTATGCCACTGTCTTGTTTTCTACAATAAATAAGCTAGCCAGTAAGGTCATGCAATCATTATTTTTCACTTGAACACAAAGTAGCTTACTTCTGATGGGTAGTTTCTTAGTCTACTTCGAATGACCTTTTATTGTGTTGAATGGATAGTATGGCCATATTTTGCAAGGCCTCCAACATGCTGTTTCTTTTTATTATACAAAAGGCAAATTGCACTCATCTGTGATGCTCAGTATGCCGAGTTCTGTGCAGTTTCACAATCTTGGATTGAGCTGAAATCTGTTACTCGACAGTGAGCTGCTTCTCAACCGAAAAAGGGACTTGTTTTCCCTAGGAATGGTGATCAAACACAAAGCCCTGAGACCAGGGGATTGACTGACTAGGCTTCCACTATTTTAGTAAAGAGACGTAGGCAATGTAGGCAATGGCTAAAAAAAACATTTCTTCTATGAAGAAGAGTAGTGGCATTAAAAACAGAAATAGAAATTCTATACTATGCTGCAGTGCTCACTGGGCCAACTCACCTACATTCTATAGGAACCCTCAGACGCCCTGTTGCCAATGCCACAGGGATTAGAAAATTCCAATGAGTAATGATGAAATTAGTTTGCTAAGCTGAAAAGCAATTTTAGGCCATCCCCCCCATAAAATACTGGACTTATTCCTTGCCATCTTCCGTGTAAATAGGTGGCTTTAGGTAATTAAAAAGAAAACATGGGAAATTAGTGTTCAAATGTAGTACACAGAAATCTGGTTGTGATTCAACATAAAGATTACCTTATCTTTGACCAAATGTATACCTGGCACAGATTTGTTAGAAAATAGGTTCTTATGTTTGGCAAATATATTGAAGTGACTTGCACTGCTAAAGCAAAGAGTTCCACCATCGTGCAAGGTAACTCAGGAACACTGCAAGTTAAAAGGAGTCCCATGTTTCTCTTGGGCAGTGTCTCGGCAAACAAGACAGCAGACTCTCTTGGGTCGAAAAGGAAGACAGTTCATGGATAATTTTCCTAGCATGTAGAACTTCCAAAGGTTTTGTTTGGCTGTTTTGTACGTGAGCATTTCTTGATGGAAATATTGTTTCTTTGTTCACTTCTTTAAAAAAGAGATGTCAGAGGTTGAAGGTCAAAAGTCAAGTTGAGAGGGATGGGGGAAAGGGGAATAAAATTAAAAAAGTAATGGCAGAAGATGGAGATGATGGGATGCGTGGGATTTGAACATCTATAAACTGCAAACCAAAAATGGACTCCTACTGAGTTGTTTCCTTCCGGTGGTTTTTGAAGCCTGCTGGCTTTGACGTGCACGCCTGCCTCAACTAAAAAGGCCTTCCTTACTTAATTCTGCACGGTGAGGGCCCCTGATGGTGTGCATGTCTGGTCTAGGGAGCGAGTCCCACAGCACACCTCACTGCCAACTGTTGTCAGAAAGGGCCCACAAAGGAGGCTCTTTCTTTTCAAATTTTAACGAAGCAGCAACACACAGGCTCCTCTACTAATAATTACGTTTATTCCTCGGTAAGACTATGGGAGATGGGGGAGAATCTGTTATAGGTGGAGAAAAGATGAAGAACACCAATGTCATATCTTGGAAGCGAGAAATCCTTGATACGACTAACTTAACATTCACGCTTTATTAAAAAAAAAAAAGACATTTTTAGGCTGACACTGAGAAGCAATTAAAACCCAAACCTGCCAGCTTCACTCTTTCACCCCCCCCCATTCAATGCCAACGGATTTATTTGTTGCTATGGAATCGTTCCACTGCGTGAGACACCCTCCGTACAAAAACCAAAGGGTGAAGGATGCTCAGCTACATTAGTTGTTTTACCATCATTCAGAAGTCAACTGTAGTTTAATTCTTCCTACTTCTCCCTTTCTCCCTTGATTCAATTGGACTTGGTTCATCTTTGAATTAACCTCTTTTAATCCGTTTCCTACAAAGAAAGCAAATCCATTGTGGGTAACTAAGCTCTGCTGCTCACCACCCAGGCAGAGAAACCGGGAGGGAGGGCATGGGTGAGAGCCTCACCCTCCCGACGCAGGGTGGTGACATCGGGGTGAGCCCAACAGAGGCAGACTGGGCGCTACAATCAGGAGCTCCACGTTTGGTTCTTGGCAGTTGTGTTAATCCACACTCGTGCAATGTTGAGTGAACTCCATGCCCACACACTGCTAGTAAACACAAGATGGCCTGGCTTCTGTCTTAAGCCGCTACCAGGAGGGCTTAAGGTAGCCAAAAGGAAGATTCCTATCACCAATTCAAATGTTGTTACAGTCTGATAGTGGTCCAATTTTTGGTTCTTTGTCATCGGATCCATTAATTTGCCTGCTTCAGAGAAACTCTACTACGTGGCATGGCCAGGCCCCGGATGTGACGGGAGGGCCATGCTATTCCTTTCTGTCTAGTCGCCTGGTGTGGTGTCGAATGCTTACCCTGGGTAGGCGGGAATGGCTGTTGGAGGTACCGCTCGAACTGCGCCGTAGACTGTCCGCCCTCTTCCCCTCAGATGAGCGCCTCTGAAAGCGGCTGCCGTGGTGGCTGCAGTTGGGTAAGGGAAGCCAGGAACTAAAGGGAGACCCAAAATATGACAGACATGTCAACTGACAGTTACATGGACAACCCGGCAAATTTTGAACCGATAGCAAAAATATTCAACGATAAGTGCACAGGGAGGGAGGGAGGCCCAACATGCAAAGCTAGTGAGCCCAAGAGCTTTCCCTGGCTCCTCTCTGCTTTGAGCAAAACAGTGCAAGCTGGTGACAAAACAGGCTGAGAAGCTACTGTCATAATAAGAGAAAAGACCTCATTCTGTGGAAAGCTTCAATAAATTGATGATATATTCTCTGATTATTACTCCCAAGACTTTAGAGTATATGATTATTTTTCATCGTAACATTATTCTGTAGTTCTATTTTTATTTATTTATTTTGGTTTTTCGGCTACACCCAGTGACTCTCAGGGGTTACTCCTGGCTATGCACTCGAAATCGCTCCAGGCTTAAGGGACCATATGGGATGCCGGGGGATCAAATCACAGTCCGTCCTAGGCTAGCGTGTGCAAGGCAGACGCCTCATGGCCTGTGCCACGACTCCAGCCCCTCTCCTGTATTTTACATTGGAATACCTTTTAAGGCACGTTAAACCCTCTATATCATTTCATTAGCCAAGTTTGTTCCCGATTTCAAGTTCTTTTGTAGATGTTGGAGTCACACTTGGTAGTACTCAGGGGTGACTTCTAATTCTGCACTCAGGGGTCACTCCCAGGAGGCTCAGGGGGACCCCCTGGAATGTTGAGGATCGAATCTAAGTTGGCTGTATGTAACACAAGTACCTTACCCACTGGGTTATCTCTGGCTATTGTCTAAAGCATTTTGAGCCAGAGCCAAGAAGGAATCAATCTCTTCCCTGAAGCCCGTATCCTCCAAGGAGTGGGTATTTCCTGTGGGACTTCTTAAAGTGGGTTCGGTGTGGAAGGCAGGAACGTGCAGCCCAACCATGTCAGCTGTCAGCTGAACACTGACTATCTCATGGTCCTTGGAGCAAAATAACTCAAGTCAAAAGGCCTGTAGAGCTACCAAAGGAGCTGACATGAACTGATAAATGTTGGGGTGATTTTAAAGCAATATTCCCCAAGAGGGTCCAAAGCTACCTTGTGGAGGGAGGACATGTGTAAGGAGAGTCCCCCAATACTGGCTTTGTTTCCTTCATTTTTGAGCACAGATGAAAATGTCCTTCATATGGCCTCACACTACCATTTCTGTCACCATTTCTGTCTTAATGTTTAGTCCCATAGGTTCTAACATAGCTTAGGGAGATCATGGTGGCACTATTTTCCCTCTCCAGTATACCATCTTTTCAGACATGTGGGAGCAGGGGGAAGAAGATAAGCACATCCATGCTTTTCCCAGCAGCCAGAGCCTGGGTCAGGACGACATAGGCTACTTACTGATTAGAGGAATGTATGTGTTGATGCCCCCCCTTCCAGACAGGGGCACGGCCGCTTCGTTGCCTAGAGACACATCTGCTTGAAAGCTGGATGCTGAGGCATGAAAAACAAACAAATACAAAGGCAAAAGGATTAACAGACAGACAATTAGAAAGCTTATTACAGCTAAAAGAACAAATGGAAAAATGCACTGAAGATACTACCTGCATATAACTCAGGGCCATATACAGCTCCAACAACTGGGCTTAATTTCCAACCTGAAACAGAGGAGAGACCACTGAGCACCCAAGAGCCAAGCACCCAAGAGCCAAGCATCCAAGACCACTGAGCACCAGAGTCAGGGAGGGAGAAGGGGAAAATAAAATGTTAAGTGCAGCCACAGAGGCACTAGACATGCCTACATTTACTTTTGCTTGTGATCAACTTCTCTTTAGAATGCCAGCTGGTGGCTTTATGAAAGAGTGATGACATTTCTAGCCCTGGTAATTTTTTTAAGCGGTACTAATATGTTGATGAGAAAATAAGGGCCTCATGGTGAGGAAGAAAAATATTAGTAAACCCTAGGATTCCTATAGGGTCTCTCCTAAAATTGCCTGTGACCTATATTCTTTATATGAAAAAAGGAAAAGAGATAGAATATACCACATTCTATACCACACTCAGAGGCACTTTTGTGAAGACCACCATCTTCATGCTGTTTATCAATCACCATCTTAGTGCAGACTTGAATTGCTTCCTAAAAAAATCCTCTGACTGTATCCAAATTTTACCTGGCCTGTCATTCCATGATCAGCGGCATTTTGCAGATGGTTTTCCAAATAGACTGAAATCCTTTTTCATTGGGATTTCACTGGATTAACCATGTCCAGTAAGGAGAGACATACCATGAAAAATGTACAGTATAGTCCCAATCTATTTGCTTTGTAGTGAACAAAGAAGTGAGGCAGCCCTTTTAGCTGTAGGATTGTACATTGTAAGTAATATTAGCTTAAATATGCAGAACTTTTGTTTTTGCCAAACTTCAACTTTGTAATCAATTTCATTTCTTCATTCCCAATATGGGAACTCTTAAAAATAAAGAGCAGGGGCCGGAGCAGTGGCGCAAGTAATAAGGTGTCTTCCTTGCCCACACTAGCCTAGGACGGATCATGGTTCGATCCCCCGGCATCCCATATTGTCCCCCAAGCCAGGAGCTACTGCTGAGCGTCACCAGATGTGCCCCCCCCCAAAAAAGAACAAATGTATGACTGCTGACAAAGAGAAGAACATGACATGAAAACTTTAACCAGTGTTATTTCTTGAATTTTATATATTTAAGAAATATATGTTGTATGTCCATTTCCTACACATATGTAAGCAAACAATCTATTTTGCTGAAAGACTGGCTTTTCAAATTATTCCTTTTCTGTTAAGTTCTTCATACTGGGCAATTGCTGCCCTATAAATCTCATAATAAAAACAAATGCCACTGATCAGATTTATTATTATCATTACATATTTTTAGAGATGTAGGTCCTCACCTGAGCCTCACACATCAAAAAACCAGATTTAAGCGACTGCTGTAAAGATATTCTTTAAGAGAATAATACATTTATCCTAAATAAATTGTCATTTATTATTTAATGTGCTCACAATTGATTAACGTGATAATGCCTCCTTATTATTATTTTTTGTTTGTTTGTTTTGGGGCCACACCCGGTGACGCTCAGGGGTTACTCCTGGCTATGCGCTCAGAAGTCGCTCCTGGCTTGGGGTACCATATGGGAACCGGGGGATCGAACCGTGGTCCGTCCTAGGCTAGCTCAGGCAAGGCACCTTACCTCCAGCGCCACCGTCCAGCCCCCTTCTTTTTGCCTCATTATTTTACACAAAAAGAGTGGCATTATGATAGGTCCAGAGTGATATACACAGCAGGCAGGGCATTGGTCTTGCAAGTAGCTGACCCAGGCTGGATTCTCTGGCACTCCATTTGAATCCAAGCCTGGTAGGAATGATCCCTGAGCAAAGAGCCAGGAGTAAACCCTGAGCACTGCTAGAGAAAAGTGGCACTGTCTGATTCCTGGCCTATTGGGATTATGGGAGCACAAGTGCTCTGTGGTGTCAGACCTGGTGAGCCTGCCCAGGATGGGGGACAATGATGGTCTTGCCAGCAGGCACCTGGTCCTCTCAAAATCTTGAGCAGCAGCTTTATGACAGTTGGCTCCTTTCACTATACTTTTGAATCCTATTTTAAAAACAACTTCCTTTTATTTTTTATATTCTAGAAAAGGCAAAAACTATGATTTAAGTACTCCCTTTAAATTGATACTCTTTATCAGTAGAGCAGATAATGGGTACGCTGTCAAAAAAAACTTAGAATCCATCTAGATTTATATATATATAGATATATATAGATTTATATATAATACAATATATTTTCACAGGCATGAATAGAACCAGACCACCATAAAATAGAGATAGAAGAGATAGTGAGAAAGAGAACGAGAAAGAGCGAGAGGGGGAAGAAAGAAAGAAGACAAGCACTATGTCTGATGGGTGAGGAAGCCAGCACTAGACTTCTCTGAATTTCACTTCCTAAAGAAGCTGAGAGGGCTGGGTTTTGATGGCTTCTAGAATATTCTAGCATTAAAATACTGTGACTGCCAGTTTAGAGATGAAGAGAGAATCAGATAGGGTATGAAAGTGGCCCATAGTCACACAGTTTAATGAAACAAAGAGGAAGACTTAGAAGTAGAATTTCTGTTGTGAAACATTTTCTCAACATTCTCCTAAGCTCTATGGCAGGGGTCTCAAACTCGCGGCCCGCGGGCCGTTTGTGGCCCTCAGTACAACATTTTGTGGCCCTGTCCTAGAGGAATCTTTTTTGTTTTGTTTTAGTTGTTTGGGTTCCACCCCCCAATGTTCAAGGCTTACTATGACTTTGCACTCAAGGATCACGCCGACTTTGCCTCCTGCGATCCCCAGGTAAGTTGAGTTTGAGACCCCTGCTCTATGGGGAAAGTGTCAGATTGTCTCCCTTCATTTTGTTTGTACTGGGTTTTTATTTTTATTATTTTTATTTTTTTTGTACTAGGGTTTTTTTTTTTTTTTTGGTTTTTGGGTCACACCTGGCAATGCTCAGGGGTTACTCCTGGCTCTATGCTCAGAAATCGCCCCTGGCATGCACAGGGGATCATATGGGATACCGGGATTCGAACCACCATCCTTCAGCATGAAAGGCAAACGCCTTACCTCCAAGCTATCTCTCCGGTCCCCTGTACTAGGGTTTTTAATCAAATCTGCAGATTTATATTTCCCATGCAGTGACAGGAAAACAAAAAAGAGGTAAGTGGAGGTGGTGCTATCAAAAAAAATTATATTGGGTAAGAAAAAGGCGAATTAGGTCAACTAATAGAATCTCTTTGAAAAGTGAAGTTAAATAGTTTTTTTGAGACTTTAAAGGATATACTCAAGACTGTACCAATATATCCAGTATTATGCGACCAGCTCGCTCTAACTTTATTTATTTATTTTCTGTTTTTTTTCGGGCCACACCCATTTGGTGCTCAGGGGTTACTCCTGGCTAAGCGCTCAGAAATTGCCCCTGGCTTGGGGGGACCATATGGCACGCCGGGGGATCAAACCGAGGTCCTTTCTTGGTTAGTGCTTGCAAGGCAGACACCTTACCTCTATCGCCATCTGGGCCGGCCCCTCCCTCTCGCTCTAACTTTAAAATCAACACAAAAGATAGCATGGAGGTAAGGCGTTTGCCTTTCATGCAAAAGGTCATCGGTTCGAATCCCGGTGCCCCATATGGTCCCCCGTGCCTGCCAGGAGCAATTTCTGATCATGGAGCCAGGAGGAACCCCTGAGCACTGCCGGGTGTGACCCAAAAACCATAAAAAAAAAAAATCAACACAAACTCACTGTTGTTTGTTTGTGAGTGTGTCTGTAGGGGGAGGGGACTGTAGACAGGACTGAATCAGCTGTCAGGTATGCAAGGCATGCACTCTGCCACTAAGCCACAGCCCTGGCCCTAGAACTTGCCTTTTAATCTAGGTAAAAAAACCTCCAAGTCTGGAGACACAATAGAGAATGAAGAATTGCTCAGTAAAAGCCACAGGCACCAATCCAGTTTTCCCTTTCCCCCTTCTAAGATGACTTGGTACAAAATTGATTACAAAAGCCCTGGTATACTACAGATTAACTTTACTTTATTTAGAGGCCATCGATCTAGACCTAATTTGACAATGGACCATCCTTAAAGTTCTGTTTTTTTTTGTTACACAACATATTAAAAGAAAATTCCTAGTGAGAAACCAAACCCACTATATAACATGTATGCAAGAACCAGAAAGCATACACACCACCTATCAAGGAGAGCAAAGGCTCAAAAATTATTCTACTCATGTGCCAATGAGTAGGAATCACTGGTAAAAGGACAAGTTGGGGACTGGAACGACAGGACAGCAGGGAGGGCGTTTGCCTTGCATAAGGCTGACCAGGGTTTGATCCCTGGCATTCCATAGGCCCCAGAGCCTGCCAGAAGTGATTCCTGTGTGTAGAGTCATGAACAAGCCCTGAGCACTGACAGGTGTGGCCCCCCAAAAAACAAAACAAAACAAAAACCAAAGTGAAAATTGGTAGGGAACCAAGTTAAATCTGGTCAAGTCTAACACTATAAATAATGCAGTAGGTAAAAAGAGGGAACAATGTTAGGTTAATAGGCTGTCTCAAGTGATAAAATCTTCTTATGAAGATAGCATAAAATGAACTTTACTGAGATCAGAACACCTTAAAAACGATAAAAAAACACTTTGGCTGGGGCCAGAGAGATAGCATGAAGGTAGGGCATTTGCCTTGCATGCAGAAGGACGGTGGTTCGAATCCCGGCATCCCATATGGTCAGGCCCCCTGAGCCTGCCAGGAGCGATTTCTGAGTGTAGAGCCAGGAGCAGCCCCTGAGCACTGCCAGGTGTGAGCCCTCCTCCAAAAAAAAAAAAAAATGGTTTGACCACGCAATTAAACAGTGGGTAGGATGTTTGCCTTGCATGTGGCTGACCCAGGTTCAATCCCTGGCATCCCATATGATCCCCTATGCATGCCAGGAGTGATTTCTGAACTCAGAGCCAGCAGTAACCTTTGAACATTACTGGGTGTGGCAAACAAACAAAATGCTAGCTTAGCTGAAAGGAAAAGAAGTCCATGTGGTCCAACTCTTCCCTTTCCTTCCTAATCCCTCCTACCAATAAAATAAAAAATACCACCCTAGGTAAAGGAAATGCTCATGATAAATCAGGTTGTCTTAAGAGGGGAAATGAGGGCCCGGAGAGATAGCACAGCGGTGTTTGCCTTGCAAGTAGTCAATCCAGGACCAAAGGTGGTTGGTTCAATCCTGGTGTCCCATATGGTCCCCCGTGCCTGCCAGGAGATATTTCTGAGCAGACAGCCAGGAGTATCCCCTGAGCACCGCTGGGTGTGGCCCCAAAACAAAACAAAAACAAAAAAACAAAAAACAAAAAAAAAGAGGGGACATGAGAGAGATTCCCAGAAGCTTAAGAAAAGTTCATCGATTTACAGACAGATAAAATTATTTCCTTCTAAAGCTGTGAGAGCTCTCTTACCATTTGCATATGGTGTGACCATCTTCTTATTGGTCATTACACGCGCTGTGGCATTGTTCACCTAGAAATGGAGAGGAAAAAGGGTGGGGAGAGGCAGACCATGTTAGGGAACCTGGCACTTTCTACTGAGCAACACAGAACTCAAGTTTGAAATGTAAATTTCAGAAAACACAGACTTAAATAATATAGTGATATCAAATATTAATAGATCGTATTTTAATCAAAGTGTTTATTAAATGAGGCTAACAAGAGTAAACGGCAGTTTCTTGGCCTTCGAATGTGAAAATAGGGCTATATTTTACCCACTGTGACCTCAAAGAAAGAAATACATTGGCAAGTTCTTTGAATCTCTCTCTCTTCAAGAGAGACATCACAGCATTAAGAAAACTAGGAAGAGATTAAGACTGGAAATAGGTTTTGGGCACATGAATTAGGAAATCAATCTGTATAGGAAGATTTAAAAAATGAATTGGGGTATTTTACCTGGTATAATGTTTAGTATTTTTTCTGCTTGTATAAAATTTTTACTGTTTTCAGAAGTAAACACATGTAGGAACTTAGATTCCCATATGGACAGTTTTCAAGATCACTCTTCACTCTGAATTTGTTAGATTATGAAAACATTTTTCTTGGCCTTGAAGTAAGGGCCTTAAAATCGCTTGGAAAAAAAAGGCCCAAACCTGGAAAAAAAGGCCCAAACCAAAGCATATGTTTCTTTCATTTTATGGTACCCTTAAGCCTATTACAGAACTGCATGATTTAAAGCCTTCTCCATGCTCAGGAATTATGGTTACAAAGATGGAGCTTAGGAAGCATAGTATTGTACTTGGCAGTCAGAAACAGTGTCAGAATGCCTGCAAGGTGGGGGTACCCCAGTTTTGCCAGAGAATTCAATTACATACACTATATGATCAGGTAATAATAATAAAAAGCCAGTTAAAGGTGATAATACAGAAGAGAATGATGTCTTATTTTGCCTGTGGATGTTATATTCTGTTCAAATATGTAGAGTGATCAGTTTGTGTCATGGAAAGACTGATTTTAGATCGGTTTGGAATTCAAATGCCTGAATGACAATGAACATGAGCAACCATCTTCCTCGGTGAGGTCAAGAGCCAGAAACTTCCATTTACTCTAATTTGCCCAGCATATCATATAATATACATTTCACATTAAAATAAAAAAGGAGAAATGGGATACAACAATGAAGAGACTGGGAGCATGCAGTTAAAACACACATACACACACACACAAAGAACTCAGATTTGGAAAGGAGGGAGAGAGTGAAGAGTGAGGATCACAGACCAGGATTAGAGTGAGGCAGAGCTTACACCAGCTGCAGAAGCAGAATGCAAGCAAGCACTTCAAAGGAAAAAGGGCCAGAACCAACCAGAAACCACCAACCAGCGGCCAGTAACAGACAGGAGATGGGGAGGGAGCAGGGAGAGGGACTGACTGGGTCAGCAAGAGAGCTTGTCCTGGGCAGCTACAGAAGTTGGAAGAAGTGGGAGAGGAGAAGGGAAGGAGCGCGGGAAGTGCATTAATAAAACCAGCCAAACTGGAGTTCAGTAACTCTGAGTAAGATGTGCAAGGGGCAAAAATCACCATGACGTCAGTCATCCAACAGCTCAGGCTGCTACAGAACAATGGGTACATCCAAAGTCCAGGCAGCATTACTCAACAGCATTGAAAATAAAAGAGGGAGGGGGGAGGGAACGGAGTCAAGTCACATTTTGTAGTGTTAATGTGAGATGGCAGATGGACTTTTTTTCTCTTAATTGTTTTATAATTACATTAAAAAAAAAAAAAAGAAAACAGCTTCTTCTCTAGTGCTTCGATTTCACTTACCGCCAACGGGCACCATCACCAGCACTGTGCAAAGTTACCATGGAAAGAGTGGGCCAAGTGAGGGGACCTACATGCTATACCATCGGAAAGGGAGGGGAAAAAGCAAAATATGCAGACATCTTACTCAAAATGGTGGCTTTCATATTGAATACTTAAAAAAAAAACTGGGAAAGGGGAAAGGGGCCAGTTAACCTTCATTTCAGTGCCAAGGACATCCAGAACGGACTCTCTCATGACCCAAGCCTAGGCACAGGCCCCACTTAAGCAGCCTGCCCTCTTGCCGTCTGACCTGGGTGGGTGAGAACTTCAGCCTTGAGCAGCTTCCAGTCTTAGCATTAAGCCTCCTTCAGTGACAGGAATTTTGGCTTCTCCCTCCCCAGGTTCTATTATCACCTAACACTGGTTTCTGACACCACGTATGGAGGTGAACTGGCCCAGAGATAGAGACAGAATAATAGAGATAGAGAGAAGACAGAGAGAAACAGAGGAGAGAGGAGAGGAGAGAAGAAAGAGGAGAATAGAGAAGAGAGAAGAAAATAGAGAGAGAAAAGAGATTGAGGAAGTGAGAGGAGAGAAAAGAGAGGTAGAGAGAAGAACAGAGATAGAGGACAGAGAGAGAGGAGAGGAGAGATGAGAATAGAGAAAAGAGAGGAGAGAAGAGCAGGAGAATAAAGAGAAGAGAAAAAATAGGCGAGAAAAGAGAATGAGGAGAGAGGAGAGAGAAGAGAGGGGAAAGAGAGGCAGGGGAGATACTGGCTGGTCCCTTCACAAGACACAGTGCTATAAACTGGACCTTATTTCCCCCAGATATTTTAAAAGTTAGTTTAATTTTGGCCTGATCACAGAAATTCGGAGTATGGCAAACTGAAGCAAAAACAAAACGAAACAAAACAACCCAACCAATCAAAAAAAAAAAAAAAAAAAAAAAAAAAAAAAAAAAAAAAAAAAAAAAAGAAAAGAAAAAAAACCAACCCCCAAACACACACACATACAGAAAGACAGAAGAAGGATGAACATGTTGAAGTGGGTACAAAGTAAATGAGAAATAGAGACATTCACACAAGTAAATCAACCATCAACCCCCTCCTCCAGACAACTGGGGAGAAAAAAAAACAACGGAAGGAGGATCAAAGGGTTAATTTTGACACATGTTTAGTGCAAGAACATGAAGGATATACACAGCACACACACATACACATACACAAGTGAGGCAACACACACACATTCACAAACACCCACACACAAAAAGAGAAAATAAAAACGTAAACCGGAAATTGAATTATTGAAGACATGCACCTCGATTTTACGGCCCTCTACCACGGTGCCGTGCAATTTCTCCCTGGCCCTGTCTGCATCAGCACTATTCTCGAAAGTTACGAACCCGAATCCCTGCATGCAGCGGGAGAAGGGGGGAAAACATGCACATCGTTATATTGAAGTACCGATCTCTTGGAAAATAGAGAAAAAAAATATCACAGCATGAAAGTTGACATCGGCAACAACTCAGCAATACTCTCCCCGACATCACATTTTTTTTTCTTTTTGGCTCATGCATATTTTGTGAAGGGAAATAAACCCAATAAATAAAGAGCTAGAGTAGTAGAGGTGATGATAATAATAACAATAACAATAATTCTTATTAACAACGATAGTAACGATAATGGAAGTAAAACAAAAAGCATGTGAGGCCAGACCAAAATTAAGGTACAGAGTTACTCAGGTTAAATTATTCAATCAAGAATCTGAACATTTGTTTTAATGTCCTACCTTCTCCTCTCAGTTCATGCTGTTAAGATACACGGCACCTTAGGTACTATTAAAACATAAACGAAGTTTTGACATCCTAAATCTTTTATTTCCCAGTAACTTCAACATGAAATTTGATATTTAGATCCAATCATTGTAGCTTTGAGGTGATGGGTGTGGAAAAGAAGTCAAGCCACTAAGTAAATAACTATGTCCCTGAGCAGTGACCCAGCCATTCACGCCTATCCTTCAATGCCAATTTATTTTAAGCGACCACATTGGCACTTACAGTAAAAATGGAGTCAGAAACAAATTCTGAAACGTGAGTGTCAGAAAACAGTTTCCCTAAATTATCTGTGGATGCCTGATTTTCTAAACATGAATGATTTTCCATACGTAGAGAAAAACAACGCAGTTAACAGGTAAGAAAAATGAGATCTGTTAGTGACATTAAGTAAGCACTATTTCACAGGGAAAGAATCGAGTAACAGCAATTGCTACTAAGGTGGGTTTAATGTATTTGTGCATGGATACTGCTCTAAAAAAGAATGGAACTTGAGCCCCTGGGTAGACAAAGCCAGAGACCAAGGAGAACCCAATTTACATCTGGGCTTACATTTTATTTGGAAGAAAAAAATCTATGCATACGGGGCCAGAGAGGTAGCATGGAGGTAAGGCATAAGCCTTGCATGGAGAGGTAGGTGGTTCAAATCCCGGCATCCCTGAGCCTGCCAGGAGCGATTTCTGAGTTTAGAGCCAGGAGTAACCCCTGAGCGCTGCAGGGTGTGACCCAAAAACCAAAATAAATAAATAAACAAAAACTATGCATACTATTAATTTCTGAGAGATCTCGGCAGGCTCTGATGTACTTCTATTATTTGATTTATAGCTCTTATTATCAGCTGTATTTTAGATGCTTTGTCCATCACTTTCCACTCGGAAACTATTGATTTTTCTCAGGCCATTTACCTCTGTAAAACTGCAAGTTATTAGGGTTTTCTGGGAAATGATCTCACTTCCCAGTAACAAAACTGTCCCTTTAGAATTCTTTAAATATTCCAGTGCAGAATAACTGGAATCGTTTATTTTTATTGAAAGTTCTACTTTGCTGCTCAGTACCAGAATTCTATACATAAAAGTACTGTAATGGCTAACATGTTTTAAGATGCGCTTTGCTCAATCAGGTAGGAGCTTTTAGAAAAGAAACTTCATTGTTTCAAAGGATCTGATGACTTCAAGTGATTATATGGCTGGGTGACAATGGATCATCTCTACCACCGATTTGGATCGTACCAAAAATACTCTAGAAAGAGCTAATAGAAATGGTAATCAGATAAAAATTAGAAATGTATGTCACTTAAGATGGAAAACCGTAGGTAATCTTAGTTAATATTCTGCTAAGATGTGTCAAAAGTAGCAATGGAACATAGATGATAAACAAATCTTGGTTATCAGCTGCTTCGACATGCAAGTCAAGGCCAAGTTACTAACTAGACCCCTTGTCACCTCAAACATCCCCTGAGGAAGATAGGACACCAGTATGGCTAACCTTCAAAGAAAGGTCATAGAGAGTAGTATGTTTTTATATTCCATTAGATCAGTGGTCCTCAAACTACGGCCCGCGGGCCACATATTGTATTTGTTCCCATTTTGTTTCTTCACATCAAAATAAGATGTATGCAGTGTGCATAGGAATTTGTTTGTAATTTTTGTTTTTACTATAGTCTGGCCCTCCAATGGTCTGAGGGACAGTGAACTGGGCCCCTGTTTAAAAAGTTTGAGGACCCCTGCATTAGATTATGAGCTATCTTCAAATGGTCCCCATGGTTCTGATATTTCTTGCCTTGAGTTAAATGAACAAATTACAGTTTGATAACAGGTTATGGAGATACCAATACTTGGGTTTAAAACTGTTGAATGATAACTGTATCTCCATGCTCACACAGTCTTTTAAATACAACCATAGGATGATAAGGACATTTCATTTTGAGAATAAAGAAACACTAACATTGCAGGTAAGAACCCAGGCCTTCTTCCTTCCTTTCTTGTATCTTCTCCCCACAGATAGTGGTGAGAAAATTAGAAATTAAACTTTAGTACATCAGGTCAGCATTCTGTTTACTCAACTAGAAAGTCCTAAAGTCCTGATTGCCCTCACCCCCACCTCAAATCCAATTGTTCTATGTGTTCTGTGGCCGCCTCTGTGCTGACAAAAGATCTGGACACTGACACTATATAAAAAAGAATGTAGGGTGTGGTCATGAGTAATGACATTTTACCACCAGCAAATGACAGTACCAATGCCCACTTGTACATGGCCTTCTCAACGAGTCACACTTTAGAACAAATTGCACTTTCAAATGCCTTAGATGCGTTCACCAAAGAAAAGTGCTTCCTCTACTAAGGCAATGCTAAATGAGATATCACAGCTACAAAATGAAACATCTCTAGAAAGAGGAGGCACTTCTTGATATGAAACCTAGAGGGTAAGAGGCATTTTCCCCCACTTTCCCTTGGGGATAATTAGGCTGTGGCTGACAGAATAAGCTCCCTCTCACTTCCCTCCCCCAAGCTGTCTGCTCCAATTCCTATAACTTATGACTCCAATACTTGACAAAGCAAAGGGGATTTTGCAGATGTGATTAAATTTATGATCTCGAGATAGGGAGATTATCCTGGATTATCCAGGTGAGCCTAATGTAATCACAGAAATGCTTACAAGGGAGAGAGGGGAAAACAGAATGAGAAGTGCAGCAGCTGTCTTAACTGCCTCAGACTTGGAAGACTGAGGTTGGTGGCAGACCGAGGGATGAGACAGTTTCTTTTTAGAAACTGGACAAGACCAGGAAGTGGGCTTTCTGAACTTTTGAGCCTTGGGAAGGAATATGGGCTGATGTCAGTTTAGAGCAACCCACTGCGGATTCCTGACTTCCAGAACCCCAAGATAATACTAATAATACCTTTCTGTGGTATTAGGCCACCAAAATTTCAATAATCTGCAGAAGCAACAGGAAAATAATACATGCTTCCAGGTGAGAATATAATCAGTGTCTTTAGAGCACTGCTTATCAATCTAGTTTCAGGAATATTAACTTAAACATGTCTACATTGAAATTATGCTTCATTACCTCCTCATTGGAAATCTAATTCAAATCAAATTGAGAAATTTTAACTTCTTACTTTGGGGGAAAGGAAATGATTATAGCCTAAACTGAAGACATTTTCCTTAAAATGCTCATACAATGTATCAAACCTGGGGAGATACTCAACAGTCTAAATAACTACAAAGTAAAACCAGATTTAATCTCAGGGCCAGAGAGTATGGTATAGCTGGTAGGTGGCAGTTGGCCAGCCCAGGTTCAATTCCTGGAACCACATATGGTTCCTTAAACACAGCCAGGGGTGATCCCTGAGCACAGAGTCAGGAGTTCACACTGAGTACAGTAAGGTGTGGACCCTAAACCAAAACCAAGCTCAAAGTCAATTTTTGGGACCTCATAAGGTCTCCTGACTTGTTCCATTTCGCCCAGGAAGTGAATTCACTGGATAAGTAGAGCAGATCTGAACACTGTAGAATCAGACCTGAGGATTTGTGCTACCCTATTCCGCTTACACACTGGGTTCCAATGGAAGTATCTTTACCTAAGTATTCTATCAGAAACTGAGGAATGGCCCATATACAAGGTGCGCAGGCATGGTTACAATTTCTATCAAGTGTGACCGTGATCTGTTCTATCACCTGCTTTAATATTCATTTATCTTCGAGGGCAGAGAGGAGCCAAGTAACTATAACCTTTTTAGTCTGGCCTCAGACAGTGGTAAATAACAAGCAATAGAATGAACATCATAAAAATACTTTTTAAAAAAATTTGTATGACTTTTGAATTTTTCCATCTCAGAAAAATGAGAAAGAAAATTTACCATGTAACTTTTAAGGGAGAAATCAAAAGCAGACGGTTCTCCTGGGTATGGCCAGAACACAGACATTAAAAATAAAATAAATAAAAACAGAAATAAAAATAAAACCCATAAGAATGATAATGAAAGAAAACAAATGAAACCCTTTGGAAATACATGCACAGTTCACTAGTCCTTAAGTATAATGAAAAACATTTCATCCCAGCAATACCTGTTGCATTTTATGAAGGCTATTACTAAGCATAATTTCAATAATGGCATTTTGAAAGAAATAATTTCCCTTCACCTGAAATCAAAAGCCAGAAAAGTAGGCAAGGAATTCCAGCACATTAGTCGTGCCTAAGGATTGAGAACAGAAGGTTTATCTGCCCTAAGGCCGGTCAAAACTTAAGCCTAACCTCAGCCCAGATTTCCATCAGTCCAAATATCTACCGGAGAGAAGTAATGAGACATAAAAATAGTCCAGATTGCTCTATTGTGTTGTTCTTTTTTTGGGCTTAATAAATGGCTGAAATACCCTGTCTGAAGAGGGTAAAGAGTATCTACATAATTAGTATTTTGGTGATAACCCTTCATGGAACAACCATACCAAAAACACTTTGGCAAAGCCTATGAAAAATATAAATATATACGTAAATATGTATGTATATATAAACATTTTTTAGGGAGGGAAAGGTGAGGATTTGGGTCACACCCAGTGGTGCTCAGGGGTTACTTCCGGGGACCATCTGGGGTTCGAGGGATTGAACCTGGGAGGGTCACATGTGAGGCAAGTAACTTCCCTGTCATACCATTGCCCTGACCCCTCAATATCTATTTTGTTTTGTTTTTGAGACACACCTGGTGACGTTCAAGGGTTGCCCCTGGCTATGCACTCAGAAATCGCTCATGGGTTGGGGACCATACGGGACACCAGGGATCGAACCCAGGTCTGTCCTGGGTCAGCTGCATGTCAGGCAAACACCCTACCACTGCACTATCACTCCAGCCCCAGATTATCTATTTTTTTAAACTAAGAAGCATGGAGAATTTTTACTAACAGAAATGATAGGGCTGGGTGACAGTGAACAGTCTTTATAGAATACCCCTTAAGCTTAACCATGGAACAAATTTCAAAAGTAAAAAGTAAGAACAACAGTCCTGGGGGGATTGGGCTAGAAGGTAGCTCAAGTGGTAGGTCATATGCTCAGTGTGTTTGAGGCCCCGAGTTCCACTGCTGGCACTGGCACTGCTTGGTGTGGCCTTGGTGGCACTTTGAGCACTGAATATTCAGCATAGCAACACTGGGTCAGTCTCATAGGGGTGGCCCAGGCTCTGCATGCCCCAGCTCCAGAACAGCCCAAGGAACAACTGCTTCATAAAAAAGAGCCAGGGAAAACAAAGAGGCAAGAGACCATGCCCTTGGTTTGATCCCTGGCACCACATGGCCTTCCTGAGTACTGCCCTAGACTTCCAACACTGCATCCTTAGACCCTAACACTGAAAGGTCAGCCCAGATGTCTGAGGTAGTCCCCAGGGTCTCTGAGCAGTGTAGGGAGCTTCCCACACCCTCAAATAAAGACAGTAAAATAAAGTGTCAGGGAGGTAGGTGGATTCAAGGGCTGGAGGCTGGAGTACAGCTTTGCATGCAGGAGTCTGGGGTTTAATATTGGTACCAAGCACTTGAGAGACCCATAAGCACTGGCTCCTAGCACTCACACATAAAACCAGAGTCAGAGTATATGGGCTTGGGGGAGGCTGACCACTTGTGAGCTCAGAAGTTACTCTGGCTCTTTGCTCAGAGGACCACGTGTGCTGGGGTGCTAGAGGCAGAACTCGGGTTTCCTACATGCAAACCAGGCACTCGGCCCTGTCGAGCTCTTTTTAAGATCCTATGTGAGAATGAGAATGTTAGAGGCTATCGTTAATAAAACTTGATGCTTTTTCTTTCTACTTATTAAATCTCTTGCTGTACATTTAAAATCATTTTTTTTGTTTGTTTATTTGTTTGGGGCAACACCCAGCAGTGCTTAGGGGTTACTCCTGGCAGGCTCTGGGAACCATATGAGATGCTGAAGTTGGAACCAGGGTAGGCAGCATTCAAGGCAAATGACCAACCACTTTTACTATTGGGGTTTGTTGGGTCACACCTGAAAGTAACTGATAATGGTTCAAGAAGGCAATCAATTACATTTTCTAGGTAAGAACAAAGTCCTCAATGACTGATGAAAGCACACTGGGCTTCCACTTTTTAGAATCTAGTTAAAACTGTTTTAAGAGGACATGTTTAAAACCAACGCATTCAAACTATTGTTACTTTAGATCAAACAATGAGGTCAATAACTTTCGCAGATATTTTATAGTTGTATTTCTCACCCCTAACCGTTGCCATTTTTCCATCTTATAACCAAAATTAAATAAATCATAAAATAATTTAAATTATTTTAAATTATAATTTAAATCATATACCACAAACCATTAGATAGTCACTGTAAGTAAATGATAAGCATAGTTCTATTGGTTACAATTGCAGATTTCATCTTAAAAATACTTACCAAGTTACATGATGGAGAAAATTCTGCAAAGGCATATTAATCTTTTTGTTTGTTTGTTTTAACTGAAATCTGAAATCTTAGCATCTAATCCCCTCTTTAATAATCAGCAAAATTAATCTAATTAGAATAAACACTTAGTGTTGATGCATTCTATAAAGGAAAGGAATAAAATTCAGACCACTAGATTATATGTCCAGATGGGGACAGGAAACAGATAGAACTGTAGGGATGCTGACTTCCCACACAGGGTGAATTTAGAGAAGGTAAATGGTAAGGAGAAACTTGTTTATCTGTTCCTTTAAACTTCTTACAGATCGCACTCTTACTGTCCTAGTCAAAGCCAAGCGATCATTTTAAAATTTTGCAGGTGGCCCAATGAAAGCTAATATAACCTTCTTTGTCTAACTTGAAAACACAAGTAGAACTGAACATAATAAAGCAGAGGTTTGCATGGCTGGCCATAACTGGCTGTGTCTGTGTTTCCTTCCTCTAAGGAAGAAAATATTTTTCTTTATATTTTATGAAAAATATAAATATTTTTGCCCACAACATCATCCTAATACTTTGTCACTTCCTCATTGCTACAAATATTATTGCTTATTTTAGTGAAGACAATTCTAAATTATATTGGCGTGGGAATCTGAAATAGTAAATAATAAGGATTTTTTTTCAGTGCTAAGTATTGAACCCAGGGTCTTACAAAGGCTCTTCCTCTGACCAAAGGGAAATTTAAATATATTTATTATTATTATATTTTTGGGTCACACCGTCAGTTCTTAAGTGTTCATTCCTGGCTCTGCATTTTCTC
Source organism: Crocidura indochinensis (assembly GCA_004027635.1). Classification (NCBI taxonomy): domain Eukaryota; kingdom Metazoa; phylum Chordata; class Mammalia; order Eulipotyphla; family Soricidae; genus Crocidura; species Crocidura indochinensis. Next base: position 6,361 of record PVKC010001707.1, on the reverse strand, counting down.
CCAAGGCCCAGCCACTCACAGAGTTTGTAATCGAATCGACTATATTCTGAAACTCACCTATTTCTACTTATTATTTTTGTTTGTTTATATATATATGTATGTATGTATGTATGTATGTATGTATGTATTTTGTTTTTGTTTTGGGCCACACCCAGTGGTTACTCCTGGCTGTGCACTCAGGAATTAAACCTTCGCAGGGGTCATAGGGGATGCTGGAGATCGAACATACTTCAAGGCAAATGCCCTACTCGCTGTGCTATCGCTCCAGCCCTTCACTATTCCTACTTTAAAGAAGAAAATCAGTTCACAGAAAATTCCCGAATCACCATCTAAGTAGGTAAGCCTATCCAATTTTATTCAGAAGGGAAAGCCAGTCAAATGAGTCACTAAAATACAAGTTCTAAGTATGTCATTTCTCAGTTCAATTTTTAAAAGTTGCATTCTTTTGCTAATTCAGAATAGCATGCTCAAAGGTGTTCAAACACCTCCCTCCTTCCTCCCCAAGTTTTCTTTCTCATCTTTAAAAGCAATAATCTCAACAACAAAAAAACAACACAAAGGCCAAGTTTAGACTTGATAAAAGAACAGGGTCTTCTCTCTTCTAATTTCCTCAACACCATATTCTGCCCTCAAACCTCTCCCTTGAACTCTTCCTACTTAAGTGTGAAGATCAAGTCTGGCCATGTGGTAATCATGTTTGGAGAAAATATAACCCAAACTACATAGATAGCTGGGCCTTTCTTTCTTTTTCCAAACTTAAGTTTTCTCAATATTGTTTAAATTCAAACAAAACAGAACCCAAGTATGCCTAATACTGAGGTGGAACTTACCTTAGAGCCACGTTCATTAAAGATTATTTCTACATCTAGGATTTTGCCAAACTGCTGCAGAGACAAAAAACAAACATTAATTTACGGTGTCAGCTTTTTATTCATGTATACTTTCTTTGTAAAGAAATTTAAATTTTTTTCTTAAAACTGCTTTACTTATTTAACTTTCATATTTCTATTTGTTGCTAGGTCCCAGTATCAGTTTTACGTCCCCATTCCCCCCTCACACCTCCCACCCCACCCCCACCCCCACCCCCGCCATACTGGGCTGTACTTATAGTTTACTCCTGGCAGACTTAGGGGTGCAGGGGGATTGAAGTTAGGTTGGGTATGAAAGGTAAGTGTGCTGACTCTGTCAGTACCAGTTTTAATTTTTCTTCATCACTGAACCAATTGTATTTTCCATTTTCAATTCCCTCATGCCTGCGTTACCCACCTTCACTAATGGGAGCTGTTTTCAGAAGGTTTCCCAATGTTATGTTACCCTTGACTCATTTCTTCACATGGACAGGAACCTGGGTTTTTCCTAATGATAGCTCTAATTTTCTAAATGTCTCTGTTTTAAGCAGTAAAGCCTATGTATGCATACCGTTTGAAGGCTATTTTCCTTCCTTTGGATTAAAAAAAACAACAACATTTATATGAAAGTCACAATTACGCTAAACAATTAGAAGATATGTATTAACAAAAAGGAGAGTAGAGGGGTGGGAGAGATATTACTACAAGAAGAGAGGTGGCACTTGTCTTTAAACGCTGCCAACCGAGTTCAATCCCTGGCACCATGTATGGTCCTTTAAGACTGCTAGGAAAAAAAAAAGACTTCTAGGAGTGACCTCCAAGCACTGTTGGGAATGGTCCCTAAAACAAGACAAAAATAAAAAGTAAAACAGGGAGAAGGGAAAACAGTATATAAATATTATTTGTATTTCCTTCTATCTCATTCTCTATTTCTTGGGGGACAAAGCAACAGTATAGTTCGTGGTCAAGAATTTGCCTTACACATGACCAGGGTTCCATCCCCAGCATATCCTATGGTCCCCTGAGCACTGCCAGGTGTCTTTATTGCTTGTTTGTGTCACATCTGGTGACACTCAGGGGTTACTCCTGGCTATGCGTTCAGAAATTGCTCCTAGCTTGGGGGACCATATGGGATGCCGGGGATTGAACCGTGGTCCATCCTAGGCTAGCGCTGGCAAGGCAGACGCCTTACCACTCCATGCCATTGCTCTGGTCCAAGGAGTCAAGTGCAGAGCACGTTGAATGTGGCCCCACAATAAAACAAACAAAAGAAGTATATTTGTGTATGCACACAAATGCATGTTATACAGAGAGACCAAGGATGTTTTCTATGAGGCTCTTAGCTTTTGCTTTTGTTTTCCAGCCATACCCAGTGGTACTCAGGAAATACTCCTAGCTTGGTAGGACCATGAGACGCTGGGGTTGAACCTAAGCCTTACAGAAAGCATGTACTCCCAGGATCCTGATCTTACTTTTTTTGTTTGTTTGTTTTTGGGTCATACCCAGCAGTGCTCAGAAATTGTTCCTGGTAGCTTGGGGGACCAATGAGATGCCCGGATTCAAACTACTGTCCTTCTGTATTCAAGGCAAATGCCTTACCTCCATGCTATCTCTCCGGCCCCCAATCTTACTTTTTAACTTAATAGACCATGAACCATTTTCCATGTCAATAAACAGATGCTATCATTTCTGTAGGCTAATGCTATTTCCCAGTGTACACATAAACATTTATGGACATTGTGGATAATTTCATTTGCCAGCTTAATATTCTGCATCAAACATCATCAAGAGTATTTACATAATAACTTTGTTTTGCAGCTTCTTAAACGGTATCATTTGGAAAATCAAATGAAGGTAAAAACAAAGGCCAAATAACTTTCCTGCTGGGTTGTTAAGCACAGTAATTAATGGCAAGAGATGACACAGACACACCTATTTTCATCGATATCTTTATGAACAAAGCTGAAGGGATGTTTAGTGAATCTCAAGGTATTCTTCTTGCCTCTCCCTTCCTTCTGAGCTCTAGACTTGTGTTCCTAATTGTATACTTCACCTGCATTTCAAATCGGATTTTGGAAATGTACTTACACTATAAGATAATAGAGCAGGGGCCTGGGAGATAGCATGGAGGTAAGGCGTTTGCCTTTCATGCAAAAGGTCATCGGTTCGAATCCCGGTGCCCCATATGGTCCCCCGTGCCTGCCAGGAGCAATTTCTGAGCTTGGAGCCAGGAGTAACCCCTGAGCACTGCCGGGTGTGACCCCAAAATCACACACACAAAAAAATAATAATAATAAAACAATGAGAAATTGTTTTCTCAGTGGGCTGAATCCTTATTAGCTTAATCAAAATACATGCAATATGAGCCAAGTTTTGTCACTTATGTAAAAGTAGAAAAATCAGGAGCCGGAGAGATAGCTTGGAGGTAGTGCATTTGCTTTGCATGCAGATGGTGGTTTGAATCCCGGCATCCCATATGGTCCCCCGAGCCTGACAGGGGCGAGTACTGAGCATAGAGCCAGGAGTAACCCCTGAGCACTGCTGGTGTGACCCAAAAATAAAACAACAACAATAACAACAAAGTAGAAAAATCAAGGAGGGCATTTCATTTCTCTGCAGACTCCACAAAGATCTGTTTGATTGTTTGCTTTTTCCTTTCCCAGTGCAAGAAGAGGCTACCTCCTTTTTGGGTTCAGAAAAAATAAGGCTAAAAACACCCATCTGCCAAGTTTCTAGAGTTCATCTAACATGGAATTTCTGCTCTTTATCAACGCTACTGTCTTTCCAAGGAGCAGGTCTGGCCATGGTGGGAAGTGGGAGAAGGCAGGTCAACCAGGTATCCTGTGCAAGGTCAATTTTATTTTGTCTTTTCTATCCTGAGGACCTGACAGTTGAGGCATAGAACATTTCAAGAGAACACTGACAACAGGACTAGGCAGATCTTTAAGGGACATCATCTCTGACTGGAGTAAAAACCTTTAACAGATGAGAATGCAATTCCCTCTGGTTACAGACCTGCAGATACTAAGATTTTGAGTGACAATATAAGAGTGAACCTACTGATTCGTCTTCCTGGGAAGTTTCTTCTTAAATTGAACCTAATTATTTTTCTGTGTCTTTTTTCCCCCCACCCCTCCTGTTGTGCTTCTTCTGCAGAGATTAAGCACAATTGTTCCCATTTTCTGAGTAAGATCTTCAAGGGTGTCAGGAACACCATTGCCACTCAGCCCTGACTCTCTATGAGGAAAAATCAGTGTGAAAATCAGTTAGTAGTCAGTGACAAAAACTTGACTGCCTGAAATTGTACAGACAAGATTGAACAAAGGGAGCTGTCAGTTCTAACCAAGCCCTAAGCACCGAGACTAGAAAACTTTTATTCTCTTTTAATTCATTTTCGATTTTTGGGCCATACCCAGCAGCGTTCAGGGGTTGCTCCTTGCTCTCTACTCAGGGAATAACTCCTGGCTGCTCAGAAGACCCTATGGGTTGCTAGGGATCGAATTCGGGTTGGCCATGTGGAAGGCAAACACCCTATCTGCAGTGCTATTGCTCTGGTCCCGTCTTTCTTTAAAAAAAAAAAAAAGTTTTGGTCACATCAAGCTTGCTCAGGGACTACTCCTTGCTTGGTGTTAGAATATCATGCATGCAGTGCCAGGGATCAGACTAGGAACTCCTACAAGCAGAGAATATGACCCAGCCCTTTGAGTCATCTTTCTGGGTCCAACTTTTAAAAAAAGTGTTTTTTCCACTCCCCCATCCTTTTTTTGGTTTTTGGGCCATACCCAGCAATGCTCAGGGGTTACTCCTGGCAGGTTCAGGGACCACATGGAATGCCGGGGAATGAATCTGGGTCCATCCTGGATTGTATGTGTACAAGGCAAATGCCCTATTGCTGTGCTATCACTCCAGCTCCTTCTTTTCTTTTGAAAGGATGGATTATCTCTTGGTCCTATTTCAAGTGAAGAGTTAAGTCACATGGGGGCTGGGTGGTGGCGCTGGAGGTAAGGTGCCTGCGCTAACCTAGGACGGACCGCGGTTCGATCCCCCGGTTCCCCATATGGTCCCCCCATGCCTGCCAGGAGCGACTTCTGAGCCAATAGCCAGGAGTAACCCCTGAGCGTCACCGGATGTGGCCCAAAAAAAGCCAAAAATAAATAAATAAATAAAAAGGGCAAATTAAACACAGGTCCCCAAAAGACTGGAGGTAATTATTCACTTCCCACCAATTTAAATCTTTCCTCCTGAACTTTGTGTTCATCATGGTGATTTTGAGAGAACTGAAGGGCCATATTAGAGGGAGCACACTAACCCCTTATACATGATTTCAGATATTGGTCTTTACAGGCAAGGAAGTCAAGGTACTATCTGTTTCACAGATCTTTTTTTTTTTTTTTGGTTTTTGGGCCACACCCGGCAGTGCTCAGGGGTTACTCCTGGCTGTCTGCTCAGAAATAGCTCCCGGCAGGCACGGGGGACCATATGGGACACCCGGATTCGAACCAACCACCATTGGTCCTGGATCGGCTCCTTGCAAGGCAAACACCACTGTGCTATCTCTCCGGGCCCATGTTTCTCAGATCTTATTTCATTTACTTCCTCACACATAGAGAGGACTTTGGTCTTGGTTTTAGCATTGAAACATTGCAGTCCCCCAAATCTTAGTCCCTGGGCAAACTAGGTCAGAATCACCTTACGTCTGTGAGAACTTGCAAGGTTAAAGTCTAAAGCGGACATGGTGAGAAGAAAAGTTCTTACAGATGAATGGAAAGTATTAATTTAGTTCAGGATCTTTCTCTATTTTTAGTTTTATCTCAAAGCACCCATGACTAGTAACCCAGCTAATATATTTTAAACTCTATCTTAAGTGTAAAACCCATACGAGGACTTCAGACTTACCCCAAACATCTGCCGGAGGTCGGGGTCCCGGAAGCGGAAAGGAATATTGGACACGTGTAGTCTTTTGGGGGTTGATTTACTCTCTGAATTTTCACTACTTTGTGTCTGTGACTGCTGGCCGTCTGTCTGCGCACCCCCTTCTGTCTGCTAAGCAAAGAAATAAGCATTGCATGAAAAATAAATGCCATTACTTCACAGAATTATGTACAACAGACAGTCCATTCCCACCTCAATCATGCTCCATGTCTTTAAGCAAAATGCTATAGTTTTCCATTTTACAGAGAAAAGTTGAAAGTGCTTTAATTTACAAACAAAATGTAGGCTTTTTGAATATTTATAGTATTTTAGCAAGAAAGAAAACGACAATATTAAGCGATCTCTGGAGGCCCGTTGGGATAAGGAAGATATATAAAAGACAGTACCATTATTCTCTGAGTGTATTTTGGACAGCTTTGCTGTTATCTGATTATGGAAGATATTCAGCAATGCTGCGAGTTTGCTCTGTCTTGCCTTGGTGCATTGGAGTGGGGTGGGGTGGGGGTTGGGGTAATTCCTAGCACTGCTCTGGGGATCATGTAGTGTCAGGGACCAAGCCAAGGGTTTTGGCATGCTCCAGA
>PVKC010001706.1:30764-48310 GCA_004027635.1 Crocidura indochinensis | reverse complement strand
GGGGTTACTCCTGCCTCCATGCTCAGAAATTGCTCCTGGCAGGCACGGGGGACCATATGGGGCACCGGGATTCGAACCAATGACCTTTTGCGTGAAAGGCAAACGCCTTACCTCCATGCTATCTCCTGGGCCCCTCCTCATCTTTTCTAAGCATAGCTTTAAGGCATTCTTGCAAGAGGAAAAGATTATCAGAAAAAGAAATGAAGGGAAAGGAAGTCTAAGACTATTATACGAATTTGGTAAGGAAATACTTATGTTCAGAAGCATACACCACACCCTTTCTGGGAAGACATTACTGGCCATGAAGCTGGGTTAGCAAAACTCAAAATATACCTCACCAAAAGCACAACTTGCTACCCCAAATAGGCCCTATAATTACAGTCTTTTCAAATGGATGGTCCTATATCACTGCTTGACATATACTGCTTTAATTTCCTGAGAGCACATGTAGTCATATAAGTCAACCAAACTTTCCAGAATTTAACATTTAAATGAAATGCTGGTGTCACTTGGAAATTAATACAAATATATAGCCTGGACCCATGTCCCACAACATCCGGTCTCAGTCATCTGTAATGAGATCACTTTCTTCCCTGTCCTTACACTAGAATCACTACATTGGATCAAGAGGAAGGACTATCCAAAACTAAAATTCCATTTTATCTCTGGAGTCATCAAAAGCTAAACAGATCTGAAGAAGCTAAGAAGCTGAGGATCAAATGTCAAATCAGAGACCACTTCTTTTCTGCAATTGCCTGATAGAGTGTGAGCCTTGCTGAAATTTTATTAGATAATCCTTCAGTCTAAACTCTTGAGAGTCCAGCTGCTGGTCTGAATCCAACCCAAGGTCAGTTTTCTGCTTAGGGTAGAGATAGCGTCTGTAAGTGTCTTATGATTTTCTGAATATACCAACTGCTTTAGGGGCTTCTAGTTATATATTTTTTTATATAATCAAATGTCAGAATCTTAAAAAAAAATAACATTTCAAAAAAATAAGTATTTTTAGACAAATGATTTTGGGAAGAACAAAGGTTTCCTGGGCAGTGCTCAAGGCTGACCTCTGGTTTTGCAATTAGAGATCTCTCCTGGTAAAACTTGGGGAACTCTTTGTGGTATTAGAGATCAAACCACTGTTAATTGCAAGGTGGATAAAAGTGTTTTAACTTCAGTCCTACATCTTCAGAGAAGATACTTGAATTTTGATAGGGGTCTTCCCCACCTGTTCAGTGCTCCAGGACAGCCTAAGTATGCAGTGGTGTGCAGGCTGCTGATGCTAGGGCCCACCTAGTACTGCTGGGTGAGAATTCAGGCATGCTTGTGTTCTATGATACTGAATTTTAGTTTTGAAACTTGCTAAACAAGTCATCTACTACTTGAGCTTTGTCCTTGGCCCTAGGCATTTAGATTTTATTTTATTCATTTATTGTTTGATTTTTTTGCCCCCCCCCCCCCTTATGGTGTTCAGGGACTATTCCTAACTCTGTACTCTAATAGTATTTGAGGAACCATACACAATTCTGGGAGTCAACTAGGGTCAGCCACATGCAAGGTAAGAGCCTTATACTATGTCTTATCTCTAAGGCTTGCTGAGCTTATCTAAGGCTCATTTTTGAAATTTTAGGGCCTAGAGATATGATAACTCAGTGGCAGAATATATGCCTTGTATGTGTGAAGCCCTGACTCCAAATAAAATAAAAATAAAAAATGCAATTAAAAACCCAAATAGTTTTAAATTCTATATTGGCATTTGCTGCCTCAGCACTGCCAAAGTCTAGATTGGACGATTCTGTGTGTATGGGTGGATGACAGTCCTGTGTACTGCATGGTAGGGAGTATCACCCCTGCCAGAAGCACACACCCCACACCCTCCCTCCCTGCAGTGACAAGCGATAAAGACCCTGGCAGATTGTCAGGTGTCCTTTGGGATATAGTGTGGCCTGGGCCAAGAACCACTGCCTTCTCTATATTTATATTTATCTATCCCAGACCTAGTTGAGGGGTGGAGGAGATAAAAACCTTTTTGGAAGGACCACAAGTTGATTTTGTTGGTTTTGGAGTGGGGCGGAGTCACATTTGGAAGTGCTCAGGACTTGCTCCTGGCTCTGCAATTAGGTGGGCTTGGAGAGACAAAATGGGATGTTGGAAAATGAACAATGGTCTGTTGTAGTACAAGGCAAACATCCTACCTATTGTACTATCGCTCTACTATTGAATGGGAGGTGCTAAAGAGAGTCTTTGCATAATTGGCTGGCCAGTGTATGGACTTGTCTTTGGCCTCTTAAAAAGAGACTGAGGGAGTGATGCAATAAATAGGTGTTGCATGTGCCATGCCCTTTTGGGCCCTGAGATCATGTGAAGGAAGAAGAGCCAGTATCTAAACCCAGAGCAGCTCAGTGTTGAGCCAGGAATTTCTTCCCTCTTCTTTCTGTCCTTCCCTCTTTCTTTAGAACAATTTGAGTTCAACATGCATTTGGTAAATGCTTGTCCATCACTAGGCTCTAGAATTAAAAAATTGTTAGTATTGGGTCTTAGAAATAATAAAGGGGATAAGGCACTTGCTTTGCATATGGCTGACCCTAGTTGATCCCAACACCACAAATGGTTCCTCAAAGATCACTCCTGAATGTAGAGCCAGAATCAGTCCCTGAATACCACAGGGATGGCTGAAAAAGCTGAAGCAGAAGATCACATTTAACAAGTTCCTGAACAAAAATTCTGTAATGAATATATAATAGTAAAATTTACCCTTTCTAGTGAGTTTAGATAAAAGCATAAAGTTGTATAAATAACACCATAATAAATTTTAGTTTTAGTTTTTGGACCACACCAGTAATGTTCAGGGCTTCTCCCTGGTTCTGTACTTGAGTACTCTTGTCAGGGCTCAGGGGACTGTATGGGTACCAAGGATCAAACCCAGGTTGTCTGTGTGCACAGCAAGTGTCCTGTCCACTGCACTATTGCTCTGGCCCACCATAATAAATGTATGAACAATTTGATTATTCACTAAGTTTTCCTTGGGCTTTCTAATTTCTTTTCCCAACTGGAGCAAGCTGCTTGCACAGTAACAAGTGCCTCATCTAAGAGAATCTGGATTTCCTGCCAGAGATGCTTTAGTGAGTCTTTATTGCCTTTATTTTTCTTCTAGCCAATGGAAGACTGGGTCAAACATGACAGAGTAAATGTTCATCTTTTTGATTCCATGGATCGGATGCTTCCTATAACATGAAACAGTAGTGCCATTTGCAAAGAAATTAAGGCCTTTCCCCAATCATGGATAAAGGCCTCATGAAAAGAGACCTGAACTCTTTCTGCCAAAGCTCAAGCATTTCAGTGCAATACAAGGTTATTTGTAAAGGTTACATAATAAGCATTCACCAAAAAAAAAAAAAAAAGCCTAAATAAGGTAATTAAGGCCCAAGCCTTAAGGCCCCAAATTAAGGGCACCATTTACTCTCCACCCTTATTTTTCTTCTGCTTATTTTGATTCAAAATAGCAGTGACTCCCATTCTGAACAAAGCTCCAGCAGTATGACAGCACTTGGCTACAGGAATGGCAGAAAGGAAGTCAAATCAGAAATTGGTCAATGATTAGTCTCCAGGACAAAGAACAGGGAAGAAGAGGCCTATCTCAGGGCTTTTCACATCATCATATTAAGTATTAGACCATCTGTGAGAGCAAACAGGTGTGACCTCTTGTTCAAAGCAACACATACCTTTTGGTGCCTTGACCTCATGGAAAATCCTCAATTTTTGTATAAGGTTGTTTTATTACCAATAGTAACTATTTTATTGAGTGTGCCAAGCCTGGTTCATTTAATTTTCACAATCACCTGAGAGGTATACGCCTTATTTAATAGATGAGGAAAAGGAGGCTGAGTTAACTTTGTGTAAATACAGAGCCTAAATTTTAACTCAAATTTCCTGATTCCCCAAGATGATCCCTTTTATGCCTGCTAGCATGGACTTGAATGTTCTAGGTCTCTTATTCCCTTTGCTGTTTTAGGAGCTAGTTCCTGGGGGTACTGAATTCTTAGTTTCTTTTAACTTCTCATTCTATTAGTCTATTTTGCTTTCATTTCATCATACAGGCCACAAGAATGTTTCTAATTTGGTGACTTATTTTATTTGTTTAGTTTGCTAGTTTATTACTTTTTTGTTCCATGAGCAACCTGCATATAAACTAAACCATCAAGGTTATTCCTTTTTTTTTTTGGTTTTGGGTCACACCTGTCAACACTCAGGGTTACGCTCAGAAATCACTCCTGGCAGGCTCAGGGGACTATATGGAATGCTTTCTTAAAACCATTTCTCATAAATCTTAGAAAATCCATATTGCTTAGTAACATCAGCAACAATAAGAAAGAAGTCAGAAAACACCAAGTAAACACTACATTTAAGTATAGAATTTCATGGAGTTTAGGTTTAGTGCCGATTTAAAAATGAAAAGATTACAAAAGGAAATGAGCACTCTTTAACAAAAGGAATTAGAAACAAAAGCAGTGACACTTACCAAAATTTCCCCCAACTATCATAAACTTTATATACACCACATGTCTTCTAATACAGATGATGGACTGGTCCTGAAAAACAATAGCACAACAAAGGTGAAAATGCATCATTAAACAGAAGTAATGTAATACGGATACATTACGCTTCCTTTGTGGAAATGAAATTCCCTGTCTGAGTCGCCCATTAATAGAACAAACTATCTTGGCCAGATCCCAATTCTCTGATTTTTCACAGGAAGATGAATCTGATTTACAAAGATACTCAGCACTTAGAAAAAAAAAAAACAACAACAAGATCTGGACAATGAAATCAATCAGAAATGGTTCTTAAACATTATTTGAACTTTAATCTCTTTAAAATAATTAAAGAGAATGTATATATAATATTACTGTACATGTATACATATGAACTCTGGGGTGGCTGGAATGGTAGTACAGTGGGTAGGAATTCAGTGGGTAGGAGCTCACCATCCTGTATGAGCCCCCAGCCCCACCAGGAAAAGTTTTGAGTCTTAAGCATCACTGGGTATGACCCCCCCCCAACCAAAAATAAATAAGTAAAATAAAAAGAAAATCACAGTCTCCTACTCCCATTCAGTTATCTTTCCTATTTTTTTCCATAATACTGTTACTCTGTTAACTTTCAGACCTTCATCTTTGATTTCAGGCTTTATTACCTGAAAAATGGGGATGATTACCTGACTTTACCAAATTGTGATGGGGACTGAAAGGCAGACATTTTATACTAGAGTTGGCCTATAAACATGTAAGGCCTGCACCTTAGCCCCTGTATACTTTTTCTGGCCCTGGAATATTCTCTTCTTTATATTTCTCTTCTGTGGAGACTGAATGTCTTGGTCAATGCTACTGACAGATTTCCTGATACAAACACTGCAGCTCAAGCATTCTGTCTACCCATAGGGTGCCTAAGAGGATCCTTGGACAACTCCTGCCTAACTTCAAGTCCAACAGTTTTTCCCAGTTAGACCTAAGTGGCTGTGACTACCTAGCCTGTGGGGCCTGACAGAACAAGCTGTCCATTTCCTAAGTAGCGCTGCAGGGCGACCCCTGTTGGAGCAGCTGCTATGGTTTCTATTTTGAACTTGGGTCTGGGAGGGAGGTCTCTGGTTCTGGGGAGGGCTGTGAAGGGGACCAGGGAAAATTGTCTGCCCTCTCAAACTGTATGAGTAGTTCACCACTCCACCAAGATGGCCCTCTCCCTGACTTAGAGTGAGGCCCACTAAGTGTCTCACAGAGCAGCTTTGGCATGGATGTAATTTCTTCAGTCTTTCCTAAACAGTGGCAACTTGGCCTGTGTCAGCAGCCTTTTTGGCAAGAAAAAGAAGAAAACAACAGGATAGTACTTCCTTTTCCAAAGAAGAGAACATAATGATGTTCTCCTCTGAAAACCACACATAAGCACATTGTGACCATTGCTTTGGCAGAACTCTCCCCTGGCAGAACTTTTCATGCCCCCCACATTATGTCAAGTGACTCAGGACGCAATCTGAGGTCCTTTCCCTCCTCAATAACTAAGACTAAGGAGAAATCTACATAGAGAACAAAAGTGAACTTGGCACACTTACTTTATACTTAGCCATTTGAATCCATTTCATTTCCATTCAGCCCTTTCAAATCACACTAATTTTATTGAAGAAACAAAAAGAACTGAATAGTGAAAAAGACAGAATGACTGCTTCATTTTGTCTCAAGAATTATGATGTAGACATCCTAGTCAGTTTATAATAAGATGTTTATTTATAAGTGCTCTTGCATCATGTGGGTATTTTTGTCTTTTATTTATTTTTTATTTGGGGGCCATACCCAGTGATACTCAGGGGTTATTACTGGCTATGTACTCAGGAATTACTCCTGGCAGGCATGGAGGGCCATATCAGGTGCCGGGGATCAAACTTGAGTTGGCTGCATGCTAGAAAAGTGCTCTAGCTGCTATACTCTTCTTTGGACCTCTTGTTTCTAATACTTGTAAGTGACCGCCATACAGTTCCTGGATTAAAGGAACACACTAGGAACAATTCTCTCTAATACACTTCTATATGGGGTAATTCCCTCCCACCCCTCCCCTTCCCTACTAGGTCTCTCAGAGGCTAACACTAGCTAAGTAACAATATTAGAATGATTGACAGACTTCAGAAAAATGTCAACTTCCAAGTGCCATATCAAATCCAGTGAAAAGTAATGTTTGACAAGATCTCCATGTGATGTATGCACACAGAAATTTGAGATAGACTGTAAGGGAAACCCTTGCCTTTTGCCATCAATTGGCTCAATAATGGACCTTTGACCAAGTCAGGCTAGCAATATGGGAAGAATATTTTTTTGGGAACATTTCATGCTCTGGGAAAATTCCCTCCTCCCAAATGTGTGTATGTGTTACCTTGAATTTCTATAGCTATCTTGTTCTAATTGAAAGATGATGCTAGCCCAGAGAGGAGGGACCGAGCAGAGAAGAACACAGAGAAGCCCGGTGAAGGATATTGTGTTCAGCCAGCTCTGAAGTCTGCAGAAGTGTGGGACTGCCCATACATTTCTTATTCAGACCTCCCTGTGTTGGAAACTCCATGATCTGCATTACAAAGCACCCTGACTCATCAATCCCAGTCAAACATTATAATAGGAACAGAATGGTGAGACACCAGGCTCAGGCACTGCAGGAGAGTGTAGGTAAGTCAGTGCAGTGAAAGAACAACACTTTAGAGTCCAGTTTTGTTCAGGAACTGACCCAGTGGTGCTTCTGAAGACTGCTGTTCATTTTGTGCATTTCCAAAAGCTTTGGAAATGCTAAACACTTTCCAAATTATTTTAACCAGAATGTACAATAGTTGTCTTCACCAGAAGTCACACAGATGTCATTTCCTGTAAAGACAATGGGAGACTAATTGCTTGGGCTCAGACACTAATAGGGAAGATGACCTGTGACATGTAATTACTGAAGAGTAAGTAGAAAGAGTTTGGCGCTCTCAGAATCTACTGGATCCACTCCAATAACTTAGGGTAAAGGGTGAAATATGGAGAAAAGAGGAGTCAGATGGTCTGGGAAAAGATTAAAGAAGGCATGGAACCATCTTTACATAACCCAAATTTGAGACCCTGCTGAGGAAACCAAATAGACTTGCTGCTCAATTAAACTATATATAGCATCTGTGATTTTGCTTGCTGTATGAAATGCAGTCATGGAGAATAGGGAGCCTAAATAACAGTCTCTTTTTGGTGCCATAGGGTATTAATCAACAGGATATTTGGGGAATGGGCTCATTATATGGCTTTGATGAAGAATGTGTTTTCTGTCCTGGAGAAAACATGAACTGGTTTTATACAAAACGTTCCTCAAGTTCTTATTATTTCAAGCCTCCTCCTCTCTCCATAACATTTTTTGCTTTCTCTTTCTTGGTAGTTCCTATACTCCCACAGTTCCCATGATCACCGTGTGGCATACATTTGGTACAAAAGCTCTAGAGCTAGCATTTATGGCCCCCACTTCTTTTGCTGCCCCCTGCATAAGGCTCCTAAGGTAAAGCTTGTTTTGGTCAGACCTGTGTTTCCAATACTAAGCATACAGCTGTAGCTATGTGTTAGATTTTGAGAAAGCGAAAGGCCTGACTTCTAAGAGGCCTCATGGACATTCTTGTCATGGACACCTGACAAAGCTTTCTGACTGCTTCCTCCTTTTCCCTCTGTGACACCTATGAAAGCTCTGAATGATGGCATTAGTCTTCACTGGCAATAACTTACCAACTCAACTCTGTACTTTCTAGGAGATAAACAGTCCAGAGGAGCCAGGAGACTTTCCCAAGGTCATATGATAGTGGTGTTGGTTTGGGGGGAAAGGAGGAAGCAGAGAGAAAAGATGTTAATCAATGCCACTGACTTAGTGTTCTTGCTACCTTGCCTCCCGTTAGATTCTGAATGTTCAATGGTCTTTCAATAGTTGTACACAGGGCTAGATAATAGGAGGCACACAACAGATATTTGCTGGCTGACTGGTTGGCATAATGAATCCGTAACTTTGGCACAGGCCAATGGGTTTCTGTTTTTCTTAGCTCTTCTTTAAAAGAAAGATCTTATACAAAAGACAATATATGAAAGGCAGAGGAGAGGGGCCAACTTTGCCCTGCCATGCTTCTGAGTCACCGGCTGCCACCAGGAAGGCTTTGTGACAGCAGTAGAAAATATATCACTCAAACTCAAATCTGTAACTTTCAAGACAAATTCAAGACAACTCTTTCTCATTCAAGACCTACCTGGGTCCTATCTTATACTTCTCCTTCCATCCTTTTACCTAGCCTTAGTACTAGTTGTTCCCATTACTTATCCCTCTTTAGGTCTTACCTATCCTATTTAGTTCCCTCTCCTATGTAATTACCTCCACCTGCAAGAAAGGAAAACAAGTCTATTCCTTAAGTCCAACTAATCTAACCCCCTTCCTGAAGTCCTTGCCCATTTTCCTCCACTGTAATTACTCTCACTCTATTTAGATCACTACTGTAGAGTTTGCCATGTTTTCTGCTTCAAAGAAAAGAGTCAGCTACTTCACAGTAGGAATTCAGTCTAAATTTATCTTTAGATAAAAGATGCACTGGCACCTTTCCTGGTCCAATGCCCTGCACAGAGGCAGCCCTCCAGTACTGTTGCATTCAAAAAAAACTTTATCCCTTTCAGTTTGCATCCAGGATGAAGTTATCTAGGTTTAGTAATGACTCCAAGTCTTTCCTCTAGCCTGTGCAGGCAATGATAAAGTTTGCACACACTTACTTGCAGAACCTACTTGCTAAGGAGACTTTATGTAAGTCTTTATTGAGTCTTACTTTCAAAGACAAAATGGAGATGGGGTAAAGAAAAGGAGCAGGGAAAGTACTTTCTTTTGCCACCAAAACTTGCCTTGTGACTTTCTGGTGGAAGGTGACAGGCAAGCTATGAAGCTTTGCACAAATAAAGCCTTGATTCCTTTCATTCTGCAATGTTCTCTGCAAGTCCAAAGTCAATTGTCTGAAAAATTAAAGAGTTCCAAATGGTGGACTAATACATTGATCAGGACATTCCACAAACAAAACCAGATCCCAGGGAGGATGGGAACCAGAAACCCCTGGGTTAGTTCCCTAGGAAACCAAGTGTACTTGATTGACTGGGTTCTCTTATTCTTGGGCAAGCAGGGGGAGTGCTATACAAAATGTATGACTGGTCCATTTACTCCTCCTGCCTGCAATGGCCCCAATTCTCCTGGTTATGGTCCCATAAGATGGGGATACTTACACAAGATTGTGGTGCTTGGGTGTTTTATGATTTACTGGAGAAGAAATGAAAAGCAGAATAGCTAAAGCAGCCCGGGGCAATGAATATGATTATCCATATGAAAAATAAATCTTAACATATACCTAAGACCACATAAAGATCAATTCCAGATGAATAATAAACCTAAATGTGAATGGTAGAATAAAAGCTTTCAGAAGAAAAACTACATAAAGATAAACAATTTTTTAAATTTTATTTTAGGCATCATAGTTTACAATATTGTTAATGATCGTTTCCTGAATAACACATTTAACACTAAATCCTCCACCAGAGCACCAGATTCCTCCACTATTGTCTCAATGAAGTCCCTCCCTCCAATTTTACTGCTTTCCTTCCCCTGTGTAATCTTCCTACTGAAGACCAATTCTGTTTCTGCTGCCTTTGGGTATCTAATATATACCTACTTTATTTCTTTATCTCTTTCATATTGTTTGTATCTATACTGCTCCTGACTTTTTAGAAAAAGTGGAACACAGGGATGATAATATGATTCAGTGGTAGTGTAAAGGCTTTGCATGTGTGAGAGAGTTGTAATCCCAATACCAAGGAAAATAAAAAGAAAACAGAACACATAAAAATGTAATGATAAATAAAGAAAAATATGTTCATGTGAACTTTATTAAATACCCCTAACAAGTGACAAAACAGAATCCAAAGGCAAGTTACCAAGAGCGTATTAGTTTATCTACCTAAAAAGAAAACAACAACCATATTTCATAAGGTAAAGGCAGGCAACCCAACAAAGAAATAGACCAAAACTTGAGAAATTACACAAAATGGAAAAATTCAATGGTCAATGGCTACTAGATTTAAAGTTAGATTTGTTCTAATTTAGTCACTATAGAAAATTATATTAAAATTACAACATATTAGACCACTATATACCTACCAGTACAAAAAGACCAAAAGAATGTGTTGGTGAGGACATGGAACAATAGGAATTCAGACACACTGCTGGTGAGAGTATTATTAATTGATAAAAACCCTTTAGAAAAATGGTAGTAGCTATTACGCTGAGCATGCTTCATACCCTGTGACACATCCAGGACGTTAGCTATTTAAAAATTTATTCTGCAGAAATATTACATAGATCACTTATTGACTTACACAAAAATGTTCCTAGCAGTACCAAATGGAATAGCCCCAAACTGGAAGTAATTCCTAAACTCTTATACCATATAAGGACTACATACATTTGAAATGGTTATACAGAATAATATCACACAGCAAGAAAATAATCAAGCTGCAACTCATAACAACATGGATGAATTTCCCAAATATAATATTTAGACACACAGTAATACATAACTAGGATTTTACTTATGTCAAGTTCAAAACATTCATAATAAACTTGTGCTGTTAGAAATTATGCCACTCGCTAATTTTGGCAGAAGGATATAGCTAGGAAATACTAAAGGGGCTTCTTTCTCCATCTGCCTATATGTCTAATACTTTGAACAACTTATATATTTCTCTGTATAAATGCTATACTTCATCTTAAAAGTTCTCAGTGGTTAATTCAGTGAAAGCAGAAACAAAACAGAGCTCTTATAAGTATTAAAAGCAAGAAAGCACAGCAATTTAATTAGGCAAGATAATTTAAGTCTTCTCTGCTGAAAGCTTAAATGTGCCATTTCATTAAATTGTGCTTTTTATTCACTTAAGATGACTTGTCATGCCCAAACTATATTTATTATTGTATATTAAGAAAGCATGAAACAAATTTTACATTAATTTTAGAGTTTTCTGGAGCTTTCATTTATCACCTACAGTATATCCCTACATGGGAAAGCCTGTGGATAAAGGTATTTTCTCCTGGGGCATTCAGTCAGTCCCAACATTCCTCTTTCCAGCTCACTTCCAAGAGTCACTTGAAACTATTTGGTTCCTATAATAGGGTACAACAGTAGATCAGCTGGTTCTCATAGAACTACTGCAGGAAGATACATAGTTTCACCTGACAGTTTGAAATTCTGTAAATAACTCCCAGGTCTCAATTCCTGTTTTAGTCAATAGCCAGACTCATCAAAGGCCCCTCATAAAATAAACATGCTCACAGGGCAGAGTCCTGACCTATCTCCAATTAACCTGCATCATGTAGATAGAGAATTGTGCTCCCCAGTCTTAAAGGAAACTTGCTCTTTGCCTTCAGTAAGATCCTTTAGGTATCAGGTTAAAGGGGCTATTTAAGAACTAGCCATTCACCATTACCCATGTGCTCCAACTCCCACTGAAACATGTCCCAAAGAGAGGGGAAATCATAAGGCCAAGATACTGGCTTTCACACACACACAGTTTTCAATTAGTGTTTGGTGGGGAGAGCTCCTTGGATACTGGCATATCATTCAGAGAACTGTAGTCAGCCTTCCCAGCCCTACCCCAACTGAATTGTGACCAGGTTCACCAAAGTCTCTATTTTGAGTTGGGAAGGGATTGTTTGTGAGAGCTTTTGGGTAGAATTTGGGATTCCTATCAAGGAAACCAGTCTTGCCCTTTCATCCTAAGAGGAAAGCATGGATACCAGGCACCAGGTAGAGTAGCTCTCCCCTGAGAATTCTGAGGAAACTGGGCCTTTCTTTGGCCACTCCATCTCCCTGAGTACTAACTTCCCAAAGGAGATCTCATTATCTAGATTTGAGTATTATCTAGATTGAGTTCTTTTATGTAGACTTTCTGATGTTGATTTTATTCTTAACTTTACTACCTAAAAAACCATAAGCAAATGGTTCACTGGAGGAGATTTCTAATCTCTCCAGCCAGGATTCCCTCTGAGAGAATAAAATTTACATTTTAAATAAAAAAAATGCTTTAACTTAAGTGGCCACAGTGATATTTTATATGAAAATATAAATAAACCACAAGAGTAAAAATCATCATCAGTTAAGAATGTATATGGTCTTAGCAAAACCTTTCAACTAATTCAGTGAGAACTATTAGGGATCACTCCTGGTGGTGTTTGGGGAAACATGTGTTGAGGATTGAACTATGGTCAGTCACATGTAAGACAAATTGTTTAATTTCTGTATTATTTTCCAGGTTCTTGCTGAGACCTTTTTGGTCCTTTTAACCAAACAACTTGCTATGCTAGGCAATGGGTCAAGTCCAGTGCACTGCCCAATGGCTTTTGTCTTTAAGTCGTTTTTTGTCTTTAAGTCATTCGTGATGTGAAAAATGGTAGGAAATTCACATTGCAGTGTCTATAAATGAAGTTATATGGGGATACAAAACATACATATACATTAGTTTCCTTACTGTCTTTGGTTGTTGTCATGATATAATAGCAGACTTGTCTGGGCAGAGATTGAATGTCTTCCTAAACCAAAAGAACTTACTTTCTGGTCATTGACACAAGAAAGTCTACCAAACCCTGAACTAATTTGTAATCATTGTTTTTGCACAAAGGTTGTACAAAGTGAATTTACTCTCTCTTAAGTGTTGAGCTCTGGTTTTATCTCTGTAATGAGTCCAAGGCAAGTCCTAGATGCTGATGCCAATTTCTAACCAACCTGGTAAATGAATACACCCTCTAAATCAGTACCTCCTAAACTCTGCGTGGGTAACCAACATGCAAAAAATGTACTCCCAACTTTTAAGCAGTCTCCCTGCCTGAGTGTTTCCTTCAGTGCAATAAAATAGGAAAAATCCGGGGGCCAGGCAGTGGCGCTGGAGGTAAGGTGCCTGTCTTGCCTGCGCTAACCTAGGAAGGACCGCGGTTCGATCCCCCGGTTCCCCATGTGGTCTCCCGTGCCTGCCAGAAGTGACTTCTGAGCGAATAGTCAGGAGTAACCCCTGAGCATCACCGGGTATGACCCAAAAAACCAAAAAAAAAACAAAAAATAGGAAAAATCCATGGTATTGTTATGAACTGAATTGTGTAGTGTACCTCTCCATTCTCCCTATTCAAACCAAATTCCTTTGTTGAAGTCCTAACTCCCAGGACCTCCAGAAGAAAATGAGGTTCTATGTTGGGCCCATTATTTTAGAAAGGGAATGAGCAAATGAGGGCACTGGAAAAGAAGCTGACCATGGGCAAGCAAGGAAGGGTCCCTTAAAGTAAACCTATCTAGGGGATACCTTGATTTTGAACTTGGAGCCTCCAGAACTATGAAAAAGGGAATATCTGTTATTTAAGCAATCAACTCTATAATTCTTTTCTTTTTTTTTTTTTTGGTTTTTGGGTCACACCCGGCAGTGCTCAGGGGTTACTCCTGGCTCCATGCTCAGAAATTGCTCCTGGCAGGCACGGGGGACCATGTGAGGCACCAGGATTCGAACTGATGACCTTTTGCATGAAAGGCAAACGCCTTACCTCCATGCTATCTCCCGGGCCCCAACTCTATAGTTTTCTATGCAAGTCCTATAAAACTATCAATCACAGTAATATTTCACTTTAGAAATTACTTGTTTATCCTACATGTTTGTGAAATGACTATGATATAGGCATATGTTAACTTCTATATGTCGCTCAGAACAAACTAATAGAGGGGAAGACATATCAACCCAATAGAAAATTCATCAAGGGGCTGACTTAAATAAGCTAAGATATAAAGAGGGGAAAGAGCACTTATAAATCAGTTTCTATAAAGCCCCCAAAGCATTTTATTCTTTTTTGTTTGTTAGTTGTTTTGTTTTTGGGCTACACTCAGTGACATTCAGGGGGTTACTCAGAAATCGTAACAGGCTTGGGGAACCATATAGGATTCTGAGGATTGAACCTGGGTCTGTCCTAGGTTGGCCATGTGCATGGCAAATGCCCTACCACTGTGCTATTGCTACAGCCCCCAAATTTATTCTTATTTCATAGTACTAAGGGATTAAAATAAAAGGAAGAATAAATATTTATAATAGCTACCATTTACTATATGTACTATGTGCCAGGAATATAAACTTGACATGAATTATTTCATTTCATTTCATCCTTACTATAAGTTCAAAAGAGTAGTTCTATCTAGATTCATGTTTTTTTTTAAAGCTAAATAATTAAGTCTGGAAGAAATCAATAAACTTTGCCACAGTTATAATGTTGGTAAGTTACAGTCCTGAGATTTGAATCTCTACTAGTATGATATTTGGACGATAGCTTTTGGCCCATATTATCTTTTATTTGAGTGGATATACTTACTAATGAAATAAGTATAGCACTGCTGGTAGTCTTGCATTTTAAGGGAAACATGTATAGTTTGGGGAGTAGAAATGTGCCTCAGTAGCAGATGCTTCTCATTCATATGAGGCCTGGGTTTAAGTCCGTAGTACCACACATACAAAAGCAAATACTTTAATCAATATGTCTAATAAATACTGACTACAAACTATGTGTCAGATCCCATTCTGAAAGATAAGGGTACATCAATGAATGAAACAGGTGGAAACCATGGCAACTGCCTGGATATACCTAAATATATAATCATACTATCTTAAGTGCAATAATCTCATCTGTAAGGGCAAGGAGACCTAAGGCTGAAGTTTGTTTAAGACCATGAAATTATAGAAATTATAGAAATAGGAATTTAGGTAATGTTCACTAAATAGGCAACTCGAGCAGTTTAAGAGCTCTTGTATCCAGATTTACTTAGTATATGGGCATCTTGGTCAGACATTTTTTTTTAAAGACAGAGATTATGTCCTACTTAAAAATAGTCCTTTGGTGCTTGACATTGTGCATGAGTTTGATTTGGTTTATTTTTAAGTTTATTCCAAGATAAATGTAGTTACTCAAGGACTTTCAAGTTGTATATAATAATGAAGTAAAACAGCCCTTGAGAGGGCAGGCTCAGGGAGAAGGGAGACGGCTGTAGAATCAAGGATACAAGCTAAGAGTGAGATTTGCAAATGGTAAAGTTTTTGGTCTATCAAATAAAATACCAGCACAATGGTTAAAAATCAGAGTAAGAGCTAGAGATGGTACAGTGGGTAAGGAGCTTGGCTTGCATGCACCCAACCTGGTTTCGATCTCCAGTCTCCTGAGCATCACCAGGAGTGATCCTTGAACACAAAGACAGGAGTTAATCCTGGGCACAGCTGGGTGTGATCCAAAGGAATGGGGGGAATCAGAGTGTCTTGTTACATGAATGTGAGAGAAAAAACCCATGGTGAGAGAAAAGAAACCAGAGTAGATTGTTAGAATTCTCATCTTTGTGGCAAATATTCTTCCTCATGTTAGTTAAGCTTATTGAGTCTTTCATCAAGAAATTATCATTATTTATTGGACATAAGCAAGTATTTATATATGAGAATGTTTACTATGTTGTCTATAATATCAAATATGTGAAAAAGCTAATCTCTAAGTAGTAGGATGGTAAATAGTTAAAAAAAACTTTGGTTAGTCATTCACACAATGAAACATTCCATACTACTTATATTAAAAATAGGATCACTGAGGCTAAAGAGATAGTACTGTGAGCAGGGTGTTTGTCTTGTACCTAAAACTTGGGGCTGATTTTTCTGATACCCCCAAATAGTCCGCCAAACCTGGCTAAGCTTGATTCATGATCACAGAGTTAGGAATAAGTCCTCATCCTCCAAGGAGGGGCCCAACACCCCCATCACAATTTCTTTTTTTTTTTTTTTTTTTTTTTTTTTTGGTTTTGGGCCACACCCGGTGAGGCTCAGGGGTTACTCCTGGCTATTCGCTCAGAAGTCGCTCCTGGCAGGCACGGGGAACCATATGGGGAACAGGGGGATCGAACCGCGGTCCGTCCTAGGTTAGCGTAGGCACCTTACCTCCAGTGCCACCGCCCAGCCCCCCAACAATTTCATATTAGATAAAAGAAGGATTCAGATAAAACAGTAATGCAAATATGATAGACAAAATCCATGTAAAAATAATACATCTTAATATTGGTATCTGTTTGATTTAATTAGGAAATGTTTCCATTTTCTTTATAGCTCACCAAATTTCCAATCTTGAGCACCTAGTCAATGAGAGGAAAGGAAAAAAACACTTAAATTTTTTATTTTGGTTTTTGGGTCATACTGACAATGTTCAGTGATTACTCCTTGCTCTATGCTCATTAATTACTCCTGGCAGTGTTGGGGGACCACATGAGATGTTAGGGCTCAAACCTGGGTCAGAGGTATGCAAAGTAAATACCCTACTCACTGTAATATTGCTTTGGACCCTAAAAATCACTTTTTAAAAGTTCAAGTCAAAGATAAAGAAAGCAAGAGATTGCTCTGCTTTGTCTTGTGACCGTGGTCATGTGCCTTGTTCATCATGTCGGCAAATTCTTCCAGGACATTTTAAAATATATGCAATCTCTAAACTCAGCTGCAAACAGGTTTCAAATAGACTTGGCATTGGCAAGGGTAGTCACCACCAGTATAAGAAGCATTACAATGATGGGCCAGAGAGATAGCACAGTGGTAGGGTGAGCGGCTGACCCAGAACCGTCGTTGGCTGGAATCTGGGCATCCCATATGGTCCCCCATGCCTGCCAGGAGCGATTTCTGAGCAGAGAACCAGGAGTAACCCCTGAGCACCAATGGGTGTGGCCCAAAAAAAACAAAACAAACAAGACAAAAGAAGCATTACAATGAATGGTTGGTTTCACTCCCTCACACCTCAGCTGCTTAAAAAAACTCTCCCTCCTTCCTTCCTTCCTTCCTTCCTTCCTTCCTTCCTTCCTTCCTTCCTTCCTTCCTTCCTTCCTTCCTTCCTTCCTTCCTTCCTTCCTTCCTTCCTTCCTTCCTTCCTTCCTTCCTTCCTTCCTTCCTTCCTTCCTTCCTTCC
>PVKC010001706.1:0-30664 GCA_004027635.1 Crocidura indochinensis | reverse complement strand
ACATTGGAGAAAAACTGAGTGCACTGGAACAATGTGTACTCAAGTTTCTGTGACTGAGGGACACTATATGTCTTTTAGTCCTTTTTCTTCATTGTTTTCCTTCAGGACCAGTGTTTTCTTAGTTAGTTTTTGTCTAACTGACTTCAGTAATGACTGTCAGTAATGACTAAGGAATGTTAAAATCTTCTACTACCATTGTGTTGAGAGCAATAGCTTTCTTCATGACTATTAAATATTTTGAATGTTCGTCATTAGGTGTATCTATTTAAGAGTTTGAGTTCTTTTTTTTTTTTTTAATTTAACCACATGGTTACAAGGTTGTTCATATTACATAATTTTTCCACAAATAAAGTAATTCATAATTGAGTTATAGCCATACAAGTACAAACTTCACCAGTTCCCACTTCCCACCACCAATGTCAACAATCTCACTCTCACCCACCCTGATTCCCTCTTCCCTTTCTCCCACTTGCCTTTGGGGCAGGCATTTTACTTCAAGAGCATGGTTCTTAATGAACTGATTGCTTGATCCATTACAAAGCCATAATCTCCAATTTTTTCCCTTAATTTTATTTATACTGTCTAGATAGGGAGCCTGCCTTTTTCATAGACCTTTGGAACATGAATCACTTTGTTTAACCTCATATTTCTATATTTTTTCTACAAATTGAGAAAAGGAAAAAAAAAGTGGATGGGTTCCAGAGGCCAAGTGGTCTCAGGTGCGTTGGGTGGGAAAACAATGGTCAGAACTAATTAAGAGCCTCTCGTATTCCTGCCAACCTGTCAGGTACTAGAGGAGCAAATGGCTGTGGTATCCACACTGTCCATCCCTTGGAGCCTGACTCTGGCAGAGTGCACTGGGCAGTAATGTGCACTCTTGGTCCCCCACATCATCTGGGCACTGATCCTCTTCAGATAAAGCTGCTGTGTGTGTATACATGCACATATATGTCCATATATATACATATATATGTGTGTATGTATATATATATGTACATATGGCTGATTTCACCTTTCCAGCTCTGGCCACCTCATTTGTAAAACAAGGATAACCCTGACCCAGTTTGCAACACTGGTGAAGAAGATTAAAAGCATATGGCACTTGTTTTGATCTATATGTTGCTTTATGAATTCTAAATATATTTTACCTAACTTGCTCCCTTCATTGGAAAGTTGTGGTGCATTTTTTATCAAGGAAATTATCAATAGTTGGAAATAAGAACCATGAATAAAGTAATATTCTTCACTTTTCTTCTCACAATATCTAGTTGAACAATTATAGAAAATAATACCAGTCTCTAACTTCAGACTAAGCAGAGGGGATTCATGAAGTTCAGTAACATTAAAAGTACTAAATAGTTGAGACACTGACATTCTTTAGGGAAATAATTAAACTAATCAGCACTTTAAAAAACTATTTGTAGGAACCGGAGTGATAGTGCAACGGTAGGGCATTTGCCTTTCACGGGGTTGATCCAGGACAGATGAATTCGATTCCTGGCATCCCATATTGTCTCCCTAAGCCAGGAGCAATTTTTGAGTACATAGCCAGGAGTAACCCCTGAGCATCACTGGGTGTGGTTTCAAAATCAAACCAAACCAAACCAAACCAAACCAAAATACCTATTTGTAGTGGAAACTTCATACCCCAATCCCGGGGGGATTGGGGAGCACAGGTCTAAAAGCAATACCAACACAGGAAACAATCCGCATAGGATTAGGGAGATAAAACAGGTTCAGGAACTTCCATCACAAGCTATCTGCAAGGAGGTAAAAGGTATCGGTTGCCAGACAGACTAGTTATGGGACCAAAAACAGAGGACGAATGACCCTCTTACCCAATGTCTTGAATGGGAAGAGAAGGACCACCCCCATGGGTGGAGAACAGATAGTGGCAGGGAGCCAAGCCTGAGGTACTTCTCCCCAGGTGGGACAAGCACATGCAAAGAAGAATTATCCTAAATAAAGTAAGAGTCAGCTACTCCAATATTACTGAATATTTATTATCTATTAGCTTGTATAGAGATGGAGGTGCCAGAACCACCAGGTACCCCAGTAATGGAAGGCCTGAGCAGGTCTTGCATTGAACCCTGGTTGGCTGAGCATTATAGGGAGGTCCTTCACCTATACCCTCAAAATATAATAAAAGAAACTTAAGAGTTTTCTGCCTCTTCCTTTTAGGAAGAGCAAATTTTTATAAACAGTAACATTAAAAAATAAAAAAGTGTAATGTTTCTAAAAATGGTTGCAGTGAAAGGATAGCATATGCTCAAATCAAACATAAATATGCAGATCCCTCGCTTCTCTTCTCCATCCTGAAGCTAAACTCATTTTCTAAATTTTGTATAAGTGAATTCCCACCAAATATGAGGAGATAAAAAAGTTGAAATGAGAGGGGTAGAGACACACAAATGCAAAAATAGGGCTGGTTGATTGGAGAAGTCTCCCTTTCCAGGCTATTATGCCCAATAAATAAGCACTATGCAACTATACCCACCATGAAAGAAAGTGTAGTCTAACTCAGTGGGCCACAAACTATGCCCGCAGACCATATGCTGTATTTGTTCCCATTTTGTTTCTTCACTTCAAAATAAGATATATGCAGTGTGTATAGGAATTTGTTCATAGTTTTTGTTTTCACTATAGTCCGGCCCTCCAATGGTCTAAGAGACAGTTAACTGGCCACCTGTTTAAAAAGTTTGAGGACCACTGGTCTAACTCTTAATGTTTATTTTTATGAGAAAGGCTAGGTGTTTTCTAGGTGATTCTATATCTTCAAATAGTTTGTTTTTTACCTTAGTAAATATTGAAAAATGGGCTGTGTTATAAATAGGGGATCAAAATACACTTTCCTACGTTTTTTCAACTTTGGTGGCAACTTACCTGATATAACCACACAGGTAGATCTGGGTGCTCTATAAGTTTGATCTCATAGGACAAACAAACACCTACATTTTTAGTCTTGGGTTGCTCAATGATGCTGTGGTTGATGAAGAACTTCAAGTAGGACATTGGTTCTGATAAGGTTAGCCCACATAGCCTCGATATGCAGAAATGATGGTACTGAAGTGTGTGTAATCATATTCAAGACATTTGCACAATGATAAAACTGCCTCATAGGTGCTGTTCTCAGAATGCATTCTTGTCATTAAATGATATATGGTTGCACCTTTTATTTGAGGATAACAATGGTTGTATCCCCCTTTTCACTGCTCCTGTGTTTCTCCATTCACTGCACCCCTATTTCTGCTGAGCTCCAAACACTCCAAGTCCTCTATGAGACTGTGCAAGAGCCACATCATGAATGAAATCAATCTTCAGCCATAGTGCCTGCCTGTAAAAGGACCAGGCTTTAGGCTTCTAGTCTGGGTGGGGCAGTACTGGGTTGTGCCCTTTGTGGCAGCTGATGCTCATTCTGCAGGATATGAGTGTGCTGGTCTATATTCAGTAATTGCTCTACCTTTTAAAAGGGAACTGTAAAAATTACATTTAAAATGCTTGTTGATGCCCTGTGGGTATGAGTCACTTTGTAAAGCAGGATCAAAATGGATCCTCTGTTAGGGTTTCTGCTGGTACTTTGATTCTAAACAACTTTATTAATGTTAATAGGAGTTACGCACACATCAATGAGAGAATAAATTCCTTGGGTTTAGTGGCGCTTCAGCTAATGATTTGTAATAAGTGATATAAAATGCTTTCTGATTTTCTTCCAAGGAATGACACACTCCCAGAGCTGTGAATAAAGCCTCAGCTCACTGCATGGTGGGAGAGCCCAGGGGGAAGGGAGGTAGAGGGGCTCTCCAGCTGGTTGGAGGCTCTGCAGAATTCCTCTGTGCAGACATGGGAGTGGAACAGGGGGGACAGACACAATTCGCCCAAGGGATAATGAATGTGAGGGAGGGAGGGTAGAGTAGCTCACAGCTAGTCTGACGCAGAAGGAATTTACTATCATCTAAAACAGGAAAAACCAATTGCTATTCAGCTTCTTAAATCTGTCACAGGATCATTCCATCTTTTCTCAGAGCATAAGTTAATACTCTTCATTGACTTCCAAAAATATCCACCAAGATGGAAATGAGAATTTAAGTTCTAAGGATGAAGCAGCAGAATTCCTAAAGAAAGGGTTATTCTGTAGGGACACAAAGTGCTTCCTGGAATTTCTGGAAATTTTGCTTCATTGTCTTTCCTTTGTCCAGGCCTGCCATTCTTTCTTTCACTCTTCTCATGGTAAAACAAAGGCTAGCTTAGGTCTCTCCTCTGAGGACAGGAAGGCTATGCACGAGGGCTGCTGTGGAGACAAGTAGATAGGACAAATACCTAACTGCCATGAGTTGAGAAGAAAACTCATAAAATCAATCTAAAAACAGTATTTCCAGATTGGAGAAATAGTACAGGGGTCTTGAAGTATTTGCCCTGCATTGTAGCATTGTAGCTAATTCTGGTTTGATCCCTGAGCAAGAGTAAGAGTAAGCCCTGAGCACCATCAAGTGTGGTCCAAAACAACAAGTAAAAATAACATTTCCTGTTTCACACTATCCTTTTATTACTTTCCTACATTTTATCCTAATGTTTCATGGGGGTGAGAATGCTGCCAAGAAATAATAAATTTCTGCTTTGTGTGCTGTTTAGAAATATTATAATGTATTACAAGCTGGGGACTTGAGGGATAAAGTAATCGTACATGGGTTCTGTTTAATTTATCTTAAAGTTCTTTGGCTAAAAGTTCCAAGTTAAGGTATCAGTAAGGGGACTTCTTCTGAGAATTCTGCTTATGGATGATTGTCCTTCCACTGTAACTTTACCTTGTCCTCTTTCTTTACTTCTTTGTTCTCATAATTAAAAATAAAAAAATTTGGGGCCCGGGAGGTAGCATGGAGGTAAGGCGTTTGCCTTTCATGCAAAAGGTCATCGGTTTGAATCCCGGTGCCCCATATGGTCCCCCGAGCCTGCCAGGAGCAATTTCTGAGCATGGAGCCAGGAGTAACCCCTGAGCACTGCCGGGTGTGACCCAAAAACCAAAAATAAAAATAAAAAAAATTAAAAAAATATATAATAAATCTCCAGAATATAAAAGGGAAGAATCAACGTGACAGGTGTAGGTGCTGTGATCTGAGTCTCTCTGAGCCCAAGTTCATACTGAGAGGCCTGGAAACATGGTCACAACACTTGGAAGGCTATGTGTGGGCTAGCAGTCACCTTAGCACTCTGAACTGGCCAGTGGTGCCATGTGGCTCTTTCCCAGTCACAGGCAGACAGAGTTCAGTGAGGTTACAAGCACTTTAGATGCTTCCCTGTCAACCTCCGCCAAACATGGCAGGGCTTCCTCCACTGCCTATGCTGCATTTAGGATTAGGTGGTTTTTCAAGAGAGTTTCCAATTTTTCCCGAAACACCTTTCTCATCACCCTGAAACAATACATGGAAATTCTTATGACATGTATTGTAGTTTAACTAAAGCAATATTTAAAAGGACATACTCCTCTCTGGAGTTCAGGCCACTTGAGGTATGTAATTTCCCTTCTCAGTCTTTCTTCCCTTCACTCCTCCCCTGACCCCCACTTGTGTTCCTCTCTGTGTGTCTCAATGACTCTGACTCTGCACCCCTCCCATTTCCTAGATAAATTTATTATTTTTTTAAAAAGCCATATTTTAAGGGAGAAAATTTGTTGGCTAGGGAAATGAATAGCAAAATTCAGCAGAACTTATATATCAGTCACTTAGATGTATCTGGGAACGCACTGCTCCGTTTAGAAATTATCCACCTGAGTCTTCCTCAGTAGTACAGTGATCTCTTACTGTCACAGGGGAGACAAGGGTTCGATTCACCAATGGGGATATATGTGTTTTTTCAGCTCCTATGTGGATGTTTGTCTAATGAAGAGATAAAGACTTTAACACAGGTGTAAAACAAAACCCTCTTTTGTAACCCAGAACTCATTGCTCTGTAAAAGTTCTGATACCTATAAGAAACATGACCAAAATTAAAAAAAAAAGTGAGGGTTCTCTATAATGATCAGAGCATACTAGGAAGACACAAGCCAATAATAAAAATAGCAAATTGCTCCTGAAATTGACAAATAATAATGCTTCTTGGACTGTAGGGTGTTTATTGGTGATTCCTTCCTCTCATTTCCACTGGTTTTAGAGTTATGGGTATAGTCTGCATTTAGCCCATAGTGAGTACAATCCTTTTTTGGGGGAGGGGGTCATGCCCATCAGCACTCAGTTACTCCTACAGGTTCAGGGAACCTCATGAAATGCTGGGGACTGAAGCCTGGTCTGGCAAGTGCAAGGCAAACACACACTACCTGCTGTACTATCTATTGCTTTGATCCCAGCACAACATTTGAGAAAAAGGTTTTGCCATCTCATCTCCCCATGGTGATTCCTAGGAACCTATTGAGGATGAGGGGACAAACAAGGTGCAGGACACTGGTGAGAAAAGCAAACCTTAAGACCTAGAGGACAGACTGGAGGCCACCAAAGGGGTAGAGGGCTAAGGAACGGGTGAAATGATAAAAAGGCATTGATTTTATGCTGATGGATAAAAAGTAGTCTTTTGATGATCATCAAACTAAAGAATACATAAATATTACATTATGATGAAATATATGTTATAAACCAATATTCCTTAAATAAAAGCTTTAAAATTGTGCCCTGGGGGAATACTGGTTAAGGGCTAATCAAGAGAACAGATTTGGGGCCAGAATGATAGCACTATATGTAAGGCCTTTGCCTTGCATGAGCCAACCCAGGATTGACCTGGGTTTGATTCCTGGTATCCTATATCATCGCCTGAACCTTCCCAGAGTGATTTCTGAGTACAGAACCAGGAGTAACTCCTGAGTGTGTGGCCCAAAAAGTGAGAGAGAGACTGAGAGAGAGAGAGAGAGAGAGAGAGAGAGAGAGAGGCAGCGAGAGAGAGGCAGCGAGAGAGGCAGAGAGAGACAGAGACAAAGAGAACAGATATATATCAGACCATATCTTGGCTGTCAGGCTCTTGCAGCCCACTTGGGAAGGAAGCATATAAACAGTTTAAATGAGTTAACAATGCAATACTTATTCACTGTCTATTTACTGGAATGAATGCACAGTGAATCCTGAAGAAACTGAGTTAAGCTCTTATATTTCCCAATGTTTTCTTGCCTAGGAAACTATAAACTTTGGGACCTGAACTGAGTTGAAATTCCACAAGATGAGAAAAAGGGAAAGCAACCGATCTTGTTGTTTACCCATTTTCTGTAGAAGCCCCTACCCACTTTGAGGACTGTTCCCAGGATCCTCTATTTTCCTCCAAAGAGTATTGTCCTGCTAAAGTTTGGAGGTCACTCAGAGTGTGATGGGTAAGCTACAATTTCCACTTCAAGTTAAATACATGTTGAAAAAAAGAGAATCTTTCAAATCAGTTGTCTTTCAGAGCAACATGTTTAACTGGCTCTCTAAAGAATTAATTTAATCACCTTAATCACTGCAAATATTTGAGTTTCAATGAAAAAAAATTTAATTATCATGCTATTATGACTTGAATAGAGTGAAGTTTTAACCTAATGGTCATTCTTAAATGCCCACATATCTCTCTTTCACACTCACACACACACATATGCATACACACACGTGTTCCAAGAATCTTTATTGTTCTCAAATTATTCTGAACTAAGGATCACAAATGAAAAAGTTGATTAGATTCTGGCCATTTTTACTCATCAAAGAGCCTCAATCTTTTTATTTCATACTTTTCCGTAAGTAAAGAGTCAGCATAACTATGGATAACATCAGAGAAAAAAGTAACCCCCCAAATTAAAAGCCAGTGACTCCTAAGCAGGACTAAGGAGGTAAAATTAGTATAGATTGGAGGTTATTAAAACATCTGAATTTGGGGCCCGGGAGATAGCATGGAGGTAAGACGTTTGCCTTTCATGCAAAAGGTCATTGGTTCGAATCCCGGTGCCCCATATGGTCCCCCGTGCCTGCCAGGAACAATTTCTGAGCATGGAGTCAGGAGTGACCCCTGAGCACTGCCGGGTCTGACCCCCCCAAAAAAAAAAAAAAACTACAAAAACAAAACAAAAGAAACAAAAAAAAAAAACCATCTGAATAATCCTGACTTTGACAGATGAATGTTTAATGTTATCAATCCTGAGTGGGAGGGGGGAAACTGCCAACAATAATTGAATTACTGAAGCCCAGAGTGTAGATATAGACTACCTGCAGAAATCATCTGGAAAAGCACATGTATGGCAGCTCAGTTTCCCAAAGAAGTCCTGTTCTAACAATATGGGATGTTTTGCTTTCCAAGAACATGCCAAAAATATCCAATATGCCAGGAAGGAAGCAGAACAAATGAATTAAAGGGGCTGGGGACCTGGGAGAAGAATCTTCTTTCCCATAAATGACCTTCACCTATAGAAACAGTTTCTCATGTGATAATTTACTGAGAAAACAAGATAATGTGAATAGAGAGACTGGTTCATTGATACGTTCTTAGCCTCAAATTCATAGTCTACATCAATAGCTGCTAAACTAAACCAAGAAAATTTAAAAAGAGCACTTGAGTCTGATATGTTTTGAAGCAGGGAGAGGCAGAACAACCCTAAAAACATAGGATAGCAGGCTAGATTCCATTCTGGGGGGGGGGGGAAAGCCATGTTTAAGACAATATTCACACTTCTGGCTACTCATAAACAATCCTGGGAGGAACTGGGGAGATATTATTTTTTTCTACCTCTGAAGAGATCCTATTTTCTCTTAATTCTATCCTAAACATTTTCTTTTGCCTAACTGGGCTCTGGAAGCTCTTAAGCTGGTTACTATTGACGACTCCACACACGTTTCGGTCCTCAGAAGAAACAGGACATACGCTACAAAGGCCTGGGGAGCCACATGGACACACAGTGAGAAGTTTTTCTATTGTTCCACTAAGAAACCAGATTTTGAAAATGTATGAAGCCACCCTAAATAGGGTCTAACACAATGAGCGGCAAAATCTAGCTTTCTGGATCCTTGGTGGATCCTTGGTGCAGCAGGAACATATGGGATGCATGCTGGGAACAGGGGCGGAGGGAGAACGCTGGTGGTGGGAATGGCCCTAACCCTAACCCTAACCCTAACCCTAGTATGTACCTTAGTTATGTACCTTAACTATTACTGTGAAAGATTCGTAATTCACTTTGGTCACAATAAAAATTATTACAAAAAAAAAAAAAAAACATAAAGCAGACTCTTGGTAATAAGCCCTACCAGTATGGGTCCCATTCCAACAGAATGGAAAAATGGGGTCAGTGACTCAGAAGCCAAATGTGGGTCTGCCCTCAAGGTTAGACCAAGTGTGACTTGAAGAGAGAGAGTAGCATTGTGTGGAAACTTGGAAGCCTCAAGAAGAATCTGCCATGTCAGCACCACATAGTGGAAAGAACTGTCTGGGAACCAAGAAATCTGATTCTGCTACTGGCTTGGCCCATAATTTTTCTAGATTGGAGCCAGCACTTCACCTCCCAAGTTCTCTGCTTCCTCAAGAGGAAGCAAATCTCAAAGCAGGTAATCTATATTTCTTCTGGGCTTTCATACTATGTACTTCCCAGCATTCCTAGTCTACAGAGTGTCTGTCATCTTCCCTGAGACATGTCAGTACCCTGTGCTTGTCAGCCTACTGCTTAGTACCATAACACATCCCTTGACTGCCTTTGGGTCAGGAATACCCACTCTGAGGAGTTTCTCACCAACCTGGAGGCTGTGAGCCACAATTTCTCTCAGCCTAATCCTCAATGGCGAACCAATGGCATGCATGTCAGCTATGGTACGTGAAGGCCTTGTATCTGGCAAGCGGGAAGGTCCTCAAGATATGTGACGCGGCGGGAGGCAAGTGTGCCAGTGTCTGCTTTGCAGCTCACCTGGCAACAGGGCCGGACTGGCCATTGGGAGGACGTGCTGGCACTTTGAAGAAATTCTTTGGTTTTGTGCAGCAGTTTGGGCACTCGGGCTCAAAAAGGTTAGCCATCACTGGTAGGTTTTTCTTCCCTCTGCCACAAGGTACATACCTTATCACAGAGCTGCTACCCACCAGGCATCCAGCCATTCTCAGTGCTGTGAGGGTCCATCTCAAGTTTGGATCAATGATTTGCGACATATTTAAACTAAGTTTTGTTTATGTTAAAGTCAAATGTGATTGTACATCCTGGTTTTCTCATACAAGCTGAATCCTGCTCAATCTAGAGTCTGAGGCTGCAGGTGATAGTTGCCTGGCTGTCTTACCCAAACAGCCTGCTGACTAAACTTCTGAGTCTTAGGAAATATATAGGACTCAAGGTTTCCCCCTACTAATTTCTCTTTGTCCTCCTACAAGTGTCTCCTGGATAGAATTCCTATTAGCTTCAGCTCAGCTCATCTCCTCCCTCAGGGCCTTCACATTCTGAATACTGACCCCTTTCTAATTACAGCCCTCTTTCCCCTGACTGAGCAAAGTCATCAAACTGTGTCACTGATCACTTAATGAGTCCGTGACTTCCTCCAAAGCAATTTCTCTTTGTTTTAAAGGTCATTTATAACTCCAAATTAAAAGTAATCAAATTATAGGCTGTCCAAAAAATAAACAAATAAATAAATAAGAAGAAATTAAAAAAAAAAACAAAAACCAACCACCCCACGGGCTTTGTAAAGCAGGTCGGGATGGCCAGAGTAGGCACTACAGTGGAGATAGCGCTGGCCTGGGTAGAAGTCCACCAGAGTGTTTCTGCTTTTTCCTAGCCTCTTCTTTTTCTAAGCCACCAACATTGCTTGTAGCACCCGAAGATTCCTCCAAGAAGAGACATGCAGAGGAAGGTAGGTGGGAGAGTAGTGAAAGGAGGTTGACTTGGGAGCTGGTCACTCAGTCCTTGTTTGCAGGTCCTTCTAGGACATCAGGAGGAGTTTTTTGTTGTTGTTTTTTGTTGTTCTCCCCAAGCACCAGCATCTCATTAGACTGAAGAATACACAGCCTGGTGGAAGTTTCTCTTTTTGGACCCTCTTGTCATTAATGATGAAGCACAAGGGCAGGGGTTTCTAAACCCTGGCTCATAGGTGCTTAGAAGTATGTACTCCCTCCTCCTTTCCAGGGTACATCAGACTAGTTGGTTCTGAGACCACACTCTCATGGAATTTACTTAGGTTCCTGTAACTGGTTGGGGTGGCTTCATCCCCCAGCTCAGTTCTGCCCACACAGAAAGGATTTCTGTCCTGGATGAGTCTATCCAGGATAATGCTTTCTCTTTCTGGCCACAAGCAGCAAGCGCTTCACCAAACGTTTCAAAAGGAATGGCTTTGAAATAAAGGCGAATGCTTATGTAAAACATATTTACTCTTCTCAAGTGATAACCCCCAACCCTCAAGAATGACCCTCACTCAACCTTTTGGAAAACAGAATGGCTACCAGTCCTGGGTTATTCTTCAGGGAGATGAATCACCACTTCCTCAGGCTGGAAAAATGTTGTCATATATTTCTGCAATACTCTCAATAGAAGGGAAAGGCACCCAAGGAGGACTCAGACTCACACCAACTTGTTATCTTGCTATGTTTGTTCCTCTACCCTAAGGTGAGAAATATGCGAAACTTTTTTTTTTTTTTACATATTTAAGAGTTCTGTTGGGGAAGCTGGGGGATGGGTTAGCAGGAGGACCGTTCAGAATTTCACCAGGCTTCAATTCTTCCTATATTTTAGGTTTGGGGGCCACACCCAACGGTGTTCAGGGATTACTCCAACCTCTGAATTCAAGAATCACTCTTGGAGGTGACTAGGAGATCATATGGGATGTTAGAGATCTAACCTGGGTGGCCACATGCAAGGAAAATGCATACCTTACTAACATAGACCTTAAGGCTTCAATTCTTGCTTAAGCTTCCAAATGGCCTCACTTGGAACTGTCCCTTGGTCCAAATGGGATTTGAATGCATGTCCTATAGACAAAAAGCCCACTGTTCAAACCTATTTCATTAGGGTTTTACTGGGAGACTCAGGATTTCAACAATCTACAACAAAGGCTCTGTAAAAAGAGGGCATTATTTTAAAAATTGCTCTTTATAGTTTGGGTCATAAGCATAGACTTCACTTTTTTGTTTTGGGGCTACACCTCGCTGTGCTGAGGGCTTACTCCTGGTTCTATGACCAGGTATCACTTCTGGTAGGGCTTGGAAGAACCATCTAGGGTGCTGGGGTTCAATTCCAACATGCAAGATTTGATCAGCTGCAAGCAAGGCAAGAGCTTTAACCCTGTGCTTTCTATCTCTCTGGCTCACTGTTCACATCTAAACCACTGAAACATCCCACATCCTTCACTAACGTCTCGATGTCATCACCCATCTGCCTCCTCATCCCTCCCCACACCCCCACTTCTCCTTCCTTTGTATCTCAGTTCTGCAATTTAAGGCTAGGGTTTGCCATCAGTTGGTAGTTTCCACCCCCTTGCTCCTTACACCACAGATGAGTGAAAGCATCCAGTATTTGTTCTTCCTCTGATGAAGTGGGTTAAAACCAGACTTAATTGTAATTTTTTTCCATTATAGGGAAAATAGTCTCCAATATTTGAATGATCACATTGTGTATTTTGAATTAAACTTTGAGGTCTGGGATAAGGTTTTTGGTGGGAATGGATGGAGAGATTCCCAAATGGTAGACAGGAGGTCTTAGTAGCCCCTTCTAGTAATTCTCAGCCAAATAGTTCAGTGATGCAGTGCAGGAGACTGAGAATAGTTCTACTTTGACTCTCTAGTGCTGGGGAAATTCGGACCATCTCGTGAAGCCTGGGAACTTTCAGAGTCACACTCAGCAATGTTTGGACTCTGTAGTGCTGGAAATTGAACAGAGAATAACCACATGCAAGGCAAGTACCTTACTCCTATATTATCTCTGGCCCCAATAATTTTTAAAAAAAAATTTTGATTTTGGGCCACATCTGGTGATGCTCAGGGATTATTCCTGGTATGGGATACTGGAGCTTAACTTTGGTCATCTGTGTGCAAGGCAAATACCCTGCCCATTGTATTGTCACTCTGGTCCGAAGAATGCTTTCTTAATGGGTGATGATGTCAAACTTATTGGCAGGACACATGTCAGGCTTTCCTCCTAGACAAGAAAAAACATCTTTCAAATCTTGCACAGCAAGTCTGGCTAAGGTAGTATGCACTGTTGTGAATGAGTAGATGAGAGTACAGATAGTCCCAAATTTGTCTCTAAGACTAGCCTCGTTTCCCTCATTATATTTCAGGAGAATTCTGGTTACTTCAGCATTCTGGTTACTTATTCAGAATTCTGGTTACTTCCCTCCCTCCCAAGTAACAAGCAATAAAACATGGGCAAAAATACAAGAATCTCATAGCAGGAGACAAAGGGCAGCCTATATTTGACACACCATAAACAACCATATTTAGGGGTTCAAAAATTATAGAAGGCCAATCACTGTTAAGGGTCTAGAGTCAACTCCAGTACCCCAGACATTAGTCCTTAAACCAAATTTGTCTAAAAGAAAATGTAATCATCTCCTTGTGGTGATGCAGGTGCTGCAGGAAGCCAGTAGCACCTCTGGTGCTATGCCAGGCCCTTTCTGAGGTGGGACTCTAGAGACTTTACTTTCATACTGTTTACCTTGAAGCACTTCTGGATTTGGGAACCATTCTGGTATAAAACACAGAACTATCAAAGGGGAAACTAATTCCCCTAAAACCAGTTAGCTTTGCTGCATTGTACAGCAATCTTCATTGTCACCAATTAAATTACTTGCAGGAAACAGGGAACCTCTCAATCACAATGATCAGCAGAGAATTTCATATGGCATCTATTTACAAAGAAGTGAGCAGGTAAAATAATGTCACAGACCCTAAAGTAGAGCCCAAGGGGAAGAGGAGAGGCAAGCATACTCCAAGACCTGAATGGGGTCAACTGAGGAATGAGTACCTCAGGATGAGTCAGAAATCTGCCTGACATGAACCAC
This sequence comes from Crocidura indochinensis, assembly GCA_004027635.1. Lineage (NCBI taxonomy): Eukaryota > Metazoa > Chordata > Mammalia > Eulipotyphla > Soricidae > Crocidura > Crocidura indochinensis. The sequence continues at coordinate 16,709 of PVKC010001706.1, read as the reverse complement.
GGCTATCTTTTAAGGATCACTGATGGTCACAGAGCCTACAGGAAATAACAAATGGATCTCATATTTAACTTCCCCTCTCAGAACTGGGTGTGCACCCGCTGAGTCCAGTCAAAAATCAAAGAATGGAGGTTAGTAGTTGGAAAGTAGGGAAGATACCTGATAAAAGTCTCTAAGAAATCACAGTAGGATTCTTTTCCTTTGCCCATACTCGTAATGCAGCATTCACTATGCAAATGCTTAAGTATCAGGTTTATTTATATGACTCTAGGAAGAAACAGCAAAAACGATCTTAGCTTTGTCCAGGGGAATCTTCAGAAACAAATTAGAGAATGCACATATTCATGGAGTACCACCAATTCCATAAAAGATGAATTTTAGTTGGTCTTGCAATAAAAACGGGTCTTTTTTGAAATTTCATTTTCTTGAGCCATACTTAGCAGTGCTCAAGAGTTAGCTCACTTAGCTGTGCTTTGAGGTATCTTTGACCTTTCACTAAATGAAGGTGATCTTAAAAAGAATCATGTGTTCTTGCAACTCTTTTTTTCCATAGTCCCTTTGAGTAGGTGACCAATAGATGACTTTTATCTTCCTACCCATGTCTACCAGTTTGGCTACTGCTGTAAAAGAAGCAGTTGAGTAGAGTACCCTGGGGTGAGGTGAACTCTAGTGATGCCTCGAGTGGTTTTTAGGCATTCACAGAATAACACAGGGAAAACACTATTCTTTTTAAATACTTCAAAATCTTCTCAACACTCTCAGATGAATGTTATCTTCTGCAACAAGTGCCAACCATTCCCTCCTCAGAAAGGACCAGAGACATTCACAAGCAAGGGCCTGGCACATCATCAGAAGTGCTGCTGACTTCCTGCATCACCATGAAGGCCTTACATTTCCTTTTAGACAAATTTGGCTTAGGGACTAATATCTGAGCCTAAGAAGATAACTAAGAAAATAAGAAGATAAGGACTGGAGCATATACTTTGACTATGGGAGTTCCCTTGTTCAGTCTCTGACAACACATGGTACACTCCCAAAATAAGGATACCAAAATAATATGGGTTCCTGGAGTTAAATTTCATACAGGAGGTACACAAATAACAAATGTTTGAGAAGCTTGTATATAACGCTAAATAGACCTTCACAAGTCAGAGGCCTAGGTTATCATTCTAACTTCAGAGAAATCAGCAAAGCTGACCAATTTTATGTCCATGGAAATAAACAATTCTTTTGTTCTTTACTTTAATTTTTTCATTTTGGATCCATACCCAGTTGTTCTCAGGGTCTACTCCTGAATCTGAGCTTGAAGGTCACTCCAGGCACTGCTTAGGAGACCAAATATGGTGCAGGGATGTAACTCTGGACGGTCTCATGCATAAAAATCATTTAATCCCAGTAGAATCTCTCCAGTCCAAAATAATAATTATTTCAGTACAGGGACTAGCTTTTCTGATCATAGGGTCATAGCTCAAAATGAGTAATATAAGTGTAATAGCTTTATAATCTGAATCATGCTCATTAATGAGATGCCTGTAATTTTTAAATGATTAAATGATGGTTTAAAGATTTATCTGTACTATGATGGTATGAAAATATAACAATATAAATAATGAAGAATGAGTAAAATAAGCTAAAGGCTTATCTCCTTTACATATGAATGTGTAAAAGGGGCCACTGTGGCAGTAGCAGTCACTCTAATGTGAAGAGAAAAACCTCTGATTCATAAGACCTTCATTGAGAATATTCCAGAGCCATTCGGGTGGAATAAAGAACAAAAGCTATCTGTCACGGGATGTGAATTCTTTTGATGTTAGGCTGGTAAAAACACTGCATATTCTGTGATGCTGATGAGGAAAAAAGCCATCAATAATCACCACCTATGTGACCTGCACATCTCATAGACTAAGTTCAGTTCTGTTTCAGCTCAAGTCACATCCCCACACACCAAGTTCTAACCTCTTGAAAAACTGACATTTATATTCACGTTTCTCCAGTGTGAAGACCTCAGGAAATAGAACACCAACCAATGCAGGGGACCCTTTGTTCTTGCAATTGTGAGTGTGGGAAGCCAAGTGTCAGAGTGCTCACACCCACTTTCACAAACATCTGTGCTGCACACACATATGCATATATTCTCTCTGTAACACACCCCCCAAATCACCCAACGGGTGGAGCCAGAGATGAATGCTGCAGTATCTATTTCAGAAAGAGGCTTTTGAAACAAAGCATTCAATCCCTTCTCTACACTGCACTGTGCTGAATGCCACTTCACGGGAGCTGAGTCCCTTTTTGTCAGCACTGTCCACTGTTTACTTGTTTTAAAAATATTCTTACAATACTTCTATTGTTCTTCATTCATGATATAATTGTATGCTACACTGGCTAGCCCCTGCTTCTCAATGAGTAAAAGTGTGTTTATCAGAGAATAATTGGAGTTCCTTGGCACAGAGAGCAGATCTTGCCTGCACCAACTGATGCATGCTGCAAACAGCTTTCTGCCATTGCTGGTGGTGCAAGTAGTAAGATCTTATTAATTCTGGACCTTACTCTTTGGCCAACTAAGATAGAGGAATTTTTTTTTTTAGGTCACACCCAGCTCCTCACTCTATGCTCAGAAATTACTCCTGGCAGGCTCAGGGAATCATACTGGATGTCGGGATTCAAAACACCATCCTTCTGCATGCAAGGCAAATGCCCTACGTCCATGCTAGCTCTCTGGCCCCAGAGGAATATTATTTTATGTTATATGGTTTTAATTGTAGACTTTTTAATGCTCAGGGGTTCCTCCTGGCTATGCACTCAGAAATAGCCCCTGGCAGGGGATTGAACCGCAGTGGTTCATCCTAGATTAGCATGTGCAAGGAAAATGCCCTACAGCCTATGCCACTAATCTAGCCCCTTTATTTGTAGATTTTTTTTTTTTTTTGGTTTTTTGGGCCACACCCGGTGACGCTCAGGGGCTATTCGCTCAGAAGTCGCTCCTGGCAGGCACGGGGGACCATATGGGGAACCAGGGGATCAAACCGTGATCCGTCCTAGGTTAGCGCAGGCAAGGCAGGCACCTTACCTCCAGCGCCACTGCCTGGCCCCTATTTGTAGATTTTTAAAAGACTCACTTGGTTGTTGGAATTACTATCAACAGAAATATTAAATGAAGTAACTTTAATTTTACTTAAGTCCTAAAATTTAGATTTAAATAAGCTGGTTTTCATATTTTTTTTTATTTGTGGGACAATATGTGGCCTGTATAATCAGGGCTGCATGTATGTATGGCAATCACCTAAATCCTTGTACTATCTCTTCACCCCCTCACATGGCATGATAGAATAGTAGTTGTTTGGGGGATGCGGTCCATATAACATAGGAATCTATAAATGTCAGGATATCAAACTACTGCACAAAATGCCTCGATATGCCCATGGCCTTCATTCACATGGAATTCAGGAAGTTTCACAAAGATGTGTTTAAGGGCAAAGGGCCAGATATGGCTTTATATTTTAGGGTCTCACAAATAAGATCTGCACTGGACATGTTTTAAGTTATTTTTCCATTCTTGTCTCTTGTCCTGGGAATCCATTATGCCAAAATACCCATGTGACCTCAGCTAGTGCTATAACACACTTCAAAGAAGACTGCTCAATGTCAGGAGCCCACTAACTGTGTAGCTTGGCTTAGAAAGGTCAGGTGAGGACTTGGAATATAACTCAGTGTGACAGCACTTCTTTTGTTGTATGATGTCCTAGGTTTGATCCCTAGCATAGAATGAAGAAAAAGAAAAAGGTAAGGTACAATAGATAAGCCATCAGAAAAATCTGCTGGGAGGTTGTGATTAGAAAATAGATTGTTGAGAATAAAATTGGCTTAATAAGATATCTTTTAACTACCTCATACCACTTGGGTAGAAAACACTGCTGAATAATTGAACTTTAAGTGTAATTCATAATTATTCACCAAGGGAAACATTTGAGGAGGAGGAAAAGCATGCACCTAATTCCTGGGTGAGTGGGATGGAAAGAAGCTGTTTTTTGGTTTTTGGGTCACACCCAGCAGCACTCAGGGATTACTCCTGGCTTTATGCTCAGAAATTGCTCCTGGCAAACTCAGGGGACCATATAAGATGCCGGAACTCAAACCACTGTCCTTCTGCATGCAAGGCAAATGCCCTACCTACATGCTATCTCGCTGGCCCCAGAAACTGAGTTTTCCTTTTTTGTTTGTTTTATTTATTTTATTTTATCTTTTTTTTTTTTTTTTTTTTTTTTTTTTTTTTTTTTTTTTTTTTTTTTTTTTTTTTTTTTTTTTTTTTTTTTTTTTTTTTTTTTTTTTTTTTTAGTGTTTTGGGCCACACCAGCAGCACTCAGGGATTCCTCCCGGCTCTGTACTCAGAAATCACTCCTGGTAGACTCGGGGGACTATGGGATGCCAGGGATAGAACCCAGGTCTGTCCCTTATCTGCCACATGCAAAGCAAATGCCCTACTGCTATGCTTTCTTTAGCTCTGGTCCCAGAATCTGGGATTTGGCTCATTGGATAGATGAGATCTCATAACCTAACAGCTGCTGGATCTCCAGGAGTCACAAGTGACAAGCAAAACTGTCACCTCAAAACTAGAGCACAAAGGAAGACACATATGTACCAGGTCCTGGGCCACATGTCTAAGGGTCCTCTGCTCTTCAGGTCCCCACCTGGAAAGTAGACAATGCTCATGCCTATTTGTGTGATTGTTATAGAATTGAATATAGCCTAAGAGCAGTGCTAGGAAGGTCATATCGGCTTTGAATTGAACTGGTTTGCATGAAAAGTGAAGAGCAGCTGCTCATACCACTGTTTCTGGGTAAATGAAGGGGGTTAAAAGAATAAGTCCATGACTGGCAATGCAGCAGGTGAGGGTGCCAGGTCCTGAGAGGAGGAAGGGCAGATGGTGATGCTACAGGGGAGTGACAGAAAGGCCCCCAACAAAACCCTAGACTCTTTCATCTAAATGGATGTGTTAATGGCCCCCAAGGAGCCAGCATGAGAGGGCTTAGCACATATGCCTCCATCTACTTTACTGGCTGTAAATAAACCATGTGCTCGGCTGTGCCATCTGCTCAGTGTGCACTTGGTGGGACTGTGTGAAGAGAAAAAGAGTTTGAGGCCAAATGGCTAGAAATCCTTTTGTTATATAATTAGAAACTAAATATGCCTATCCAGCTATATCACTGCATATCCTTTGAAATCATGAAATTTAAAAATGCTCCCCTGTTTTTATTAAAACAGGTGGCAGTGGTGGACAGACAGCAGAAGGCAACAAAGTCCCAGACGTCATGCATGTAGAAGGAGGCCAGAGGAAAGCCTCCTCTCACTAAAATTCATCCATCTGGAGCTAGTCATACCTAACCCTACTCAACTGGAAATTCTCCATTCGTAAATGTGGGACATGTCACTGCTCTTCATCAGAGAATTAACTAAAGAATTACTGTATTAACTAAAGAATTTACTGTATAAAGCATAAAATTCTTGAGATAAAAGATATGGTGAAAATAAAGCACTTTTATGGAGGATGTCATACCCTCTATATAGTATCAAGTATATAATATACATTGCTATTGCCAATATATAAACCTGTTTTTTTTTTTCCTGTGATGCCTGGTCACATCCAGGGCCTCATACAGACAAGGCAATTAAGTGCTTTAACACTGAGCCACAATCGTACACTTATATACCTTACTGATAACTGCAGATTTTCTTTAGTTCTTTAATTTCATAGATAGCATAACTAACCCATTTATTAAACACATATTTACTGAACAATTTAGTATGTTCTTGGCATACTTAGAGAAAGAATAAGATGCCTAGAAGCATAATTGTTCAAAATATTATATTGTTAATTTATGGCAGGTAATTTCCAAAATACATAACTGGGTTGATTTTTTCAAAACTGAATTATTGCTATTTCATCACTGCTCAATTTGTAATTATTAAAACTTTTGTGCTTTGACAGTTTTAAGAAATTCCTCCTAAAGCGTGAACTTTTTCTTCAATGACCATTACAAACAGCAGCAAATCTAGGTGTGTCTAATTCTTAGGCACATCTGCCAAGAACCTGAAAACTAAAAGGACACTCCATAAAATAGTATAAGCAAGTCACCCTGATATTTGAAACTCAAGCCTGATTCTCATTTGTAAACTGTATCTCACCTTGCCAGAATCCCCAGAAACAACTGAGTTCAAACCCCACACAAATAAAGACCCAGAGTTGATCTAATATACTTTAGGGTAGACTTTTATCTGCTTGAATTGCTCTAAAGAAAGAGTGTGTAGCTAGAGCTAGCTCTCTGGATAAGAACAAACTCCATCTGCCCCAGCAAAGTAGAAGCTGAAAAGGCCATGCAAGGGAAGCACCTTAATTTCTCATCATGTCTTGACTCAGAAACACTGGAGCATCCCAGAACTATCTTGATTTACATTGATTATGCAATAAGTAAGATCACTATTAGCTCTGAAAGAACTACAGGAACTAAATGAAAAAAACTGAAGCCAATAATATATTTCAATGCTATTATTAAAATCTTTTTTTTTTTTTGTGGTTTTTGGGTCACACCCGGCAGTGCTCAGGGGTTACTCCTGGCTCCATGCTCAGAAATTGCTCCTGGCAGGCACGGGGGACCATATGGGGCACCAGGATTCGAACCGATGACCTTTTGCATGAAAGGCAAACGCCTTACCTCCATGCTATCTCCCGAGCCCTATTATTAAAATCTTAAAAACAGGTTAGAGAAAACACGTAGGGAGAAAACAGTTTTTGGATTAATTTTCAGAAGTAGTTTTGCCTTCACTTTATGCCTATAACTTTTTTGTTATGCAAAACTTCATATACTTAGTGCTAATAGTACTATTCATGATGCATTATATATATACACATATATGATAGAGACAGTATACCTTGCAAGTAGTTAATCCCAGTTGAATCCCTGGTACCATATGGGCTCTTAAGCACCACCAGTGTGGCACTGGAGATCCCAGAAGAGCTGTCTAGATAATCCCCAGTATTGCTGGGCCTAAGAAATATATCCTCCAACTCTTATATTGAACTGCCACCAGTTGACTGAAAATTACCAAGAGAGGGCCCTGGCTAGAGCTGCTAGAGCATATCCCTTTTAGATATATACTTTACATAGAATTAAGTAATTATAAATTACATAGTGACAAGAAAAATTCAAGGATTAATACTATACACATAATTAAGAAAAATATACTTGATTGAAATATTTGACATAATCTCATATTACCTAAAAAACAAAGGAGATAGTATTAGTGGATAAGGTGTTTGTTGCATGCACTGAACCCAGTTCAATCCCTGCGAATGGTGCCTGAGAAAAGAGGCAGGACTAAGCCCTGAGCACTACTGAGTGTAGCCACACCATGATATAAGAGGAAAATGGAAATTAAAAAAAAATCAACTAAAACAACTCACTTGGCAGTCCTAGGGGCAGAAATCAAGCCAGGGTTTAAACACATAAGCCTAAGTACAGAGAATATTTGAGTTTCCTATTTTCAGAAAAATTATGAAATGTAATTCTTGGATAGTCCCAACATGCAAGATAGATAAATCAGTGAATTCACAGTTGGCATGTGTATTTGTAAATGTGTGTGTGCTTAAAAAAGATTAACCACAAAGTTCTGAGAGCTGACTTCCCTGAAAAGGAATGTGATAAACAAACACTTAATTTCAACACTATGCAGCAACCTATCTCTTGAAAACCTGCTCTGCCACGTGGGATGAGAGGTAAAACTAAGGAGGATCCAGTCCACATTCAGTTCATACAGGATCACCCACTGTTTTCCTAGGTGTGGAACAGTATAGAGTGGCTATGACTGTGGCTCCTGCAGTCAGTGCACATTTAAAACATCTTCCCAAGGGCTTGCTCTCGAGTCCATGTTCTTTCTTGATCATGTATCTCACCTGCTTGTCTCAATATTTCTGTGCTTGCCTATTTCAGTCTGGAGAAGCCTGGATTCTCTCATAAGCACATACTTCTCTTTTTCTCTTCCCTCATATCTTTCTTTCTTTCTTTTTTTTTTTTTTTTGGTTTTGGGCCACACCCAGTGACGCTCAGGGGTTACTCCTTGCTATTTGCTCAGAAGTCGCTCCTGGCAGGCACGGGGGACCATTTGGGGAACCGGGGGATCGAACCGCGGGCCTAGATTAGCGCAGGCAAGACAGGTACCTTACTCCAGCGCCACAGCCCAACCCCTCCTCATATCTTTCTTAATGAGTTTGAATAAAAGCTAGCTTGCTTCACCAAACAAAAATAAAATAAAACATCTTCTCAATAAAAGAGAAAACTGTTATATCTAATTGCATAAGAAAATTTGAATAGTGAATTAGGGTTTTTTTGTTTGGTTTTTGGTTTTTGGGTCACACCCGGCAGTGCTCAGGGGTTACTCCTGGCTCTATGCTCAGAAACCACTCCTGGCAGGCATGGGGGACCACAGGGGATGCCAAGATTTGAAACAGTCAGTCCTGAATAGGCTGCATGCAAGGCAAATGCCCTATCTCTGTGCTATCTCTCTAGCCCCGTTAATCTCCATTCTAATAAAAATCTGTATTACAAATAAATATCAACACAAACAAAAGTTTCTACTAAAGTTTCCCAGTGGGGGAAGAAAAATAGATGTGGGTGCAGTGGTAGAACTCATCTTTCATAGTTGAGGCCGTGGTTCAATCACTAGCACTGAAAACGAAGAACAAGCAAATAAACATCCATAGGCATAGAAAAATTCTTCCTCACATTCTTGAGTAATTAAGTACTAATATCTTCTGAAATTTAAAAAAAAAAACTCCCACTTTGACAAAAATGTACATAGAAAAAAAGATAGAAAAATAAAAGCTACCTAAACTAGAGAAAATACTCCTCTCTGGGCAGTGGAATTTTAGTATAGGAATAATGTATTTTCTATTTAAATTTTGTTTTCAATTGCTAAAATTAAATCGACTTAAAATGTCTTTAATTTTACTAAATCTTCTATTAACAATGACTGCAATTTTATTGGAGTGTTCAATAGGTACCAGGAAATATTCAACATGTTACACACAGAATTATTATTGAAATCTGGTTGCTGCATGCAAGGCAAGCACCATATTATCTCTGTGGCTTCTTAAATGTCTTTATGATTTAAACATTTTTTCAAATAAGTAATATCTATTTGAAGACATGGAAATCAATCAAGTCTTGCGTGATGTTGAAATTAACTACCTAGATTAAAGCAAGCAATACAATGATGAACTTAAAGAGATTAGATCTCCACAAACTCACTAAATTTAAAATGACTAGAGTGGAAAATGCACTTAGTATACCTAACTAGCAGACCACCATTGTTTAGCCAAGCTGACTTAAAAAGTCTCAGAATACTTTATTAGCCTGCAGGTGGGCAAAGCTGATTTTCTAGTCAAGTGTTGGTTATCCCAAGTAATTTATGGAATAATGTACTGAAAGTGAAAAAATTCTGTGAAATCATGATTACATCAGTGATTGCACGCTGACTTGACTCATGATAGCTGCCATTATTACAACAGAATACTGTATTGCCTGGGAAGATCAAAACTTAACATTTTAAGTAAGATTTCTACAGAAAGCAAATGGCTTTCTCACCACTGTACAGTAAACTAATATGCATTATAATCAAGTACTATCCGTAATAAGTGGTTGCAGTCTTTCAATGAGAATTCAGTTGCCTTACAAGGGTTACAATTGGGTTTCTATCTCAAGGACTGGAGAGATAGTACAGCAGGTAAGATGCTAAGTTTGCATGTGGTTGATCTGGGTTTGATCTTCAGAATTACATATGGTCCCCTAAGCCTTGCCAACAGTGATCCTTAACTGTAGAGCCAGGAGTAAGCCCTGAGCACTACTGGATGTGACGTTAAAAATCAACATAAATTTTCCATAAAAAACACTTCATATCAAAGAAATATAAGTTTAAAAAGTGTGACATCACTGTTCACTTATCATACAACAAAGATAGTGACAGTAAAAATTGTTATATAAGTATTAAAATAAAATAACTGGCATCAAATTATAAGCTTTTAGTTTATAAATGTGTACTGAACTTTAAAAATGTACAAACCCAAAGACAAGTCAATTTTTTCTAGGAATTTTTCTAAGGGAATAATTAAATATGCAAAAATGTATGTTACAGGGTTGTTTATTCAATGCGGTGTTGCTTAGCAGACTGAAAAACCACTAATAACCCATATTTCCTTTGACAGGAGCTTACTATTCTAGCCCCAGAATTTACAGAGTCTACTATATAAAGAACTAAAAATACATATTTGTGGAATGCATGGCACAATGGGTAAACAGGATACAACTATCAAGTGAGATTTTATATATGTATTAACATTTGTTATATAAAACTACTCACAGCACATACAGGAGTTCACAACATAAGTGGTCCAAACAGATCATAGTCTCATCTATATGAGAAATTCTATTGACATAAAAACATACCTCTCTCAGGGCTGAAAGATAGCACTGTGAATAAGGCACTTGCCTGGTATATGGCAGACCCAGGTTTGATCCTCGGCACCCCATTTGATCCCTCAAGCCCATTAAGAATAATCCCTGTGCACAGAACCAGGGGTAAGCCCAAAACATCACTGGTGTGACCCCAAAACAATCACTCATACCTCTCTCTACTTGTGCAGGAGTCCAACAGAGTGATGCAGATGGGATGTGAGTAATTTTCACTTTTTTCCTATTTTCCTGCATAACTATAATCTATTTAAAAATGGTATCTACAAACATGTTTATAATCATGGTACTTAAATATATTATTATTATGAAAAATGGTATCTACATATTTTCCATTTGATTAGAGAGACTTAGTTTTTAAACATTTACTTCAAACATTTAAGCCACAGAACTAATTCTGTCAAACTAATCTATTAAAACCAAAGGGTAAAATATAAGACAACTTCTTTTCCTTTGACTTCTCAAATACTGCTGTGCTAAAAGTTCTCTTTTCTGCATTACTTTTACAGCATGCTCGAGTCAGAATGAATACAAGGCATATTTGTTTTAAAACAGTTGCAATAAATGTCCTGGTACTGATTATGCTGAAAGGAGAATCTCAGTGCATGATATTTCACTATTTTTACTTTCTTTGTCCAGACCCTTTCTGAGATCAGCCTTGTTAGCTATCTGGCCAACCCTCATAAGCCCAAGGAGGCTCTCCTGGAGTCTGTGTGCATCCAAGTACATTTGCATAAATAGGCTCCATCTGTAAGCTCCAAACAAAGACCTCAAGTTCTTTGGCAAAAAGACACGTGTTTCTTTTTTTTCTTGAATACTGGATTGAGGTTAAAGTGGAAGGCTAGCATTAATAACTAATGGTTTGGGATTTTCAGTCCAGGAGAAAATACAAGCATTCCTAATAAACAAATGACAAAGCAACTCTCTTTGGATTCAAACTAGAGCAGTGAAATTCCTCCACTGAGGCCCTGTGGTTACATCAGTGCTTGGCTATGTTTGTGGACAGCATCTGGGGAGTTGGGGCCAACAAATATTACCTCTGTGCACATGTGTCCTGCAAGTCAGTCAACTGCAAGAACAGCAGAGAGTGCACATGGGAGTGATGAGTGACAAGCTGCCTCTACTGGTTGCCACTTATCTGAATTATAGAAATTTGCTAAAATTTTTTCATATAATGCTAATGCCTGGGTTCTCCAAATCACTAATAAGCTATGTATTTGGATCTGGTAATATTTCCTTCTAAAAAAAACCATGCATAGTGAGATCTAGCTAGAGGCAGAGAGCAGAGACAGACTGTTAAGAAGAAAATGCATGTCTACTGCTTCCCTACTTGCAAATCTTGAAATATAACAACCCAGGCAGATGCTGACAACTACCACATATGCACAACTCTGGAGCATAATAACAAATCCTTCAAGTGTTTGGTGGCTAAGTGAGTTAATCTAGCTGATTAAAGATTATTTTTTGTTTGTTTGGTTGGTTGGGTTTTTTTAGTCACACCCAGCGGCACTCCAGTGTTACTTATGGCTCTGCGCTCAGAAATTGCTTCTGGTCTGCACGGGGGACCATACAAAATGCCAGAATTTGAACCACTGTCAGTCCTGAATCAGCTGCATGCAAAGCAAACACCCTACCACTGTGCTATCTCTCTGGCCCAAAGTATATTTTTCTGATTAAAGTTTTCAGGTTGAATCTAATTATGTGTTTGTGGATTTGTATAGAGGTATAGGGAACCTTCCCAACCAGGTGAGTGGTTTGATGCAAAGGTCTGAGAATGAGACCTCTAGTGTCAAGGATTACAAAGGAAATACCCAAACAATGCTCTGAGACTTATGTGTCTGAACCCTACAGTGCTTGTGAGACCATGTGGCGCTGTGGATCAAACTAGGATTGACCACTTGTAAAACATCGGCTTCAACCTGTACTATCACTCTGGCCTTTTTTTTATTTTTAAGGTTATGCAGTGTCAGGAATTGAACCTGGGCCAGTCAGGTGGCAAGCACTTTACTTGCCATACTTTCTCTCCAGTTGCATTTTCGATTCTCTAAAGGTACCACTGTACTAACACAAGCTCTGACTTCCATTTTCAGGATGATGAGAATTTGCAATCAGCCCTTATTTGATGTTAGTCCTGCTTGTTCCCAAATGGCTCTGTTGGGCAAGGGGCCTGCTTCCCCTGAGAGAATAGCCTGATCATAGCCTGTGACAGGAATCTAGAGATACCATAGGGATGGGGACTAGATTTTTCCTTTGCCTGGTTATTACCACTGCTGACTTGTTTTTTTTTGCTGATGCTGTCAGTGCCGTGTCTACCCAGAACTGTCTGCATCTGAGCCACAGCTATTTCCTGAGGGATATAAGATTGAACAAACTGCAATGAAACAATACAAAACATGATCTCATACTGTCACAGTGCTGCTTTAAATCATAGCATCGTGGCAGCTCCCTGACTTATGTGTCATTTGACCCTCATTTTCACCTTTTGGTTATTCCTTTCCCTTTCTTTTTCTTCTCTCTACTTTCTGCTTCTCTCTCTTCTCTCTCTCCTCTCTCTCTCTCTCACTCTCTCTCTCTCCCTTCCTCCGTCCCTCCATTCCTCCTTCCCTCCCCCACTTCTGGCCATACAGTGCTCAGGACTTACATCTGACTCTGGACTCAAGAGATTAGTCTTAGTAATGTGCAGAAGGCCATAAGTGATGATAAGGATCAAACTGGGGCTGAAAGCAAATAAGGCAAATGCTTTTCTACCTGAACTATCTTTCTAGCCCCTTTTCTCCCTCTTTTACTCCTAAGTCCAATATCTGTTAACTGGGGTCCATGATGACCCACTGAATATTTATTCTAAGGGAGGCCACAAATGAAAATCTTATAAATAGTAGCCATGGCACAAGACTAAGAAACTACCAGTAACAAGTAGAAAGAAAGGCACAGGATGGAACTAAGACAGGGTAAAGTTAGAAACATTGCCTTAGTTCATCTGCTTTCTCCATTATTAATTGAGACCCTGGTAGAGCTTCCTACCTAAACCTTACCCATTCACCAGGCTTCTGGTTCTTCAGCTCTCCTGCCTGTGAAAAGTTGCATTGTCCATCACAAGTGAACATTCTTTGTTCTTGAGTGTTGGATGCTGTAGTGGCTCTCCCTTATTATCTGTTTTGTCACCTTTTCTTGGTGAAGTACTCCCCTTCCAATGACTCATTGTAGTTAGAGGCACACATGTTTCCCTAGGCCCAGAAATTCAGAATGAGTTTCCTCTTTTAATTCATCATCCTTACATTCAGGTAGACTATCACCAACAATCCTAAAGAGTGAATCTTTAAAAAGTTGTGGAGGTGGGGTCCGGGAGATAGCATGGAGGTAAGGCGTTTGCCTTTCATGCAAAAGGTCATCGGTTCGAATCCTGGTGCCCCATATGGTCCCCCGTGCCTGCCAGGAGCAATTTCTGAGCATGGAGCCAAGAGTAACCCCTGAGCACTGCCGGGTGTGACCAAAAAAAAAAAAAAAAGAAAGAAAAGAAAAGAAAGAAAGGCCTGACAAAGTCCATCAAAATTTAAAACAAATAAAATAACATTCCCCAAGGAAGTCATAAACTACAGTATCACATGCAAACACAAAGAATTAGTACAAGAAAGAAAATTATTTTTTTGTTTTCTTTTGAAGACATTTCAAACTCTTATTCTAATACTGAAATCCTTCCATAACTTGGGCTTGTGTTCATTCTTCAATTAGAGATCTTTGTTTTATGATGATCCTCTGAAATTGCAGTCCTTTTTCTCTGAGCCCTTCTTTCCAAACACAGCACTTGAACCAGCTCCCCAAGACCTTGACCCAGATTAAATTGAGTTCTAGCCATTCCAGTAACCCCTTGAGCAGAGTTTTAATTAGTTGCAGAGATAAGTACATTGCAGAGGTATTTTATAGTTCCCACTTTTCTGCTTCTTTATTTCCTTCTTGAATTTATTTACTCATTTATCAAATTTACACTAGTAAGAATCATGTTTTGATATGGATCATTAGTGACCATCTGATTTCAGTCCATTAATGATGTCAGGTTAGTGTTACTCCCCCCCCCCACTGGTCGTACACAAATAAAAATTTAAAGCATTATTTCCATACACTCACCTTTGGTGTCTCCTCCAGAGGTTCTAGAGATGAGAGAGTTATTGCGAAAATTTAAGTTTCACTTCAACTAGGGAGCAAGAAGAAAGTCAGCCACCCCTGACAAAAACTGCTTAATGATAAAGTCCAAATTCCAAGTATTATTTTCTTCATCCCACAAACCCAAGAACATTACATGACTATGACACAAGCCTGGATGACATGCCAAAGAGATCAGATGATAGATGTTTTCACTGGATTCTCCTTAAATCAGGGCTTATTAGCAGCAGCCTGATCCTGAATAGGAACCCTTGGTCATAGAGTGCAAATTGTACTTGACAAGGCTCACTTCATAACCTCAATGATTTCTCTACTGAAGAGATGTTGTATTAAGCCAATTCTGTTTATACAACCAGTACACATTTATATTCTTTTTAAAGAAAAATGATACTTTTATGAAGAGTGAATTGCATACAAAATACTATCTGCCGGGAAAAAAATCAAGCACATTCATTTAAAACATACAAAATAAAAGCAGTCAGCTCTGATGACACTCCTCCCAAACAAAACAAGTGTTGTACAAAATTCTCTTCTGCATAGTAGTGTGAGCTTAATAAGGAAAGTAAAATGAATAAATATGCCTGTTAGGAGATAACCTCAGAAACAGATGAACTGTATTTGAGAGATTTCATTAGCATATTGACTATAAAGCTTAGAGTATTTTATTTTTAATTTAAATTATTATATTTTAATTTGAATTGAAAACTTAAATTAATTTAATATTATATTATATCATATTAATTTTACCAATTGAAAGGGAAAATACCAATATGCATTTATTTACTCACTGAACATGTATTGAGAGGTGCTTTATAAACTCAAGGGAATATGAAAACAAAATTGTTCATACTGGCTCAGAATCTTAAGAAAAAAAGCCACATAGCAATAAGTTAAACATGGTATTCACTCAATAGGCTACGTTGGGAAACACCAGCATTTAAGAAACTGGCAGCTTTTAAATTTTAAATGTGGCAGACTACAAGAGACTGATTTATATTGAGCAGGCTCATTTCTGAAATAAAAACATAGATAGGGGCATTCTATTTATATGAAACAAGGTCAGGAGAGAGATCATATAGAGGTTAATCAGGATTACCTCTGGGAAGGGGAATGGAAGGGCAGATAGTCAAATAAGACTGAAGAAATCATACTGAGTGAAGCAGACAGCATAGGAGGCAATGGATAGGAAGACAGAGCAGAGCTAGAATTAGAAGACATTCCGAAGAGGGTGGGGTCATGGAAGCCTGGGAAGACAGACTGAGTGGAAGGCTGTTCTACCAATTATCCGACTGTGTAGCAAAGCAAGGTTTTGAAGAGCACAAGCAAGGACACGTCTGAAAGGAGGAGGACTCTCTAATTTGGCAGATGGCTATTTCAGTGCCATGGCAGCAGAGCAAATAAGGTTGCAGCAGGGTTAAAAACAGTGTAAAGGAATGAGAAGCAGGCATAGTTTGGATGTCACAGAACAGGTAGCATGTATGAGTGATAAAACTAGAGCAAGCAAAAACTAGACTGTTCCTTATTTGCCAAGTAGGTGAAGAAAAATACTTTTTGCAAACTTTTTGCAAAAAATACATTTTGCAAACTAAATCAGTGAAACAAATATGATCAACATGATATAATACTTGGGGTCAGAAACTTCAGGTGGGGCCTCACAAGGATCAAGAAGGTCCAGGAATCATAGATAGGGGTGCCATCAAACAACTAACTACAAAGATAGCTGTCAAGAGGCATTATTGAGAACAGAAACTGAAAACTGATCTTTAATAGGAAGCAAATCACAGCAGGTGTGTGGGGAGGGGGAGCAAGGGAGACACTGGGACTAACACATGGTAGACAGTGTGGTGATGGAATGAAATCCTGTCATTATCATTATTGTAAATTATGGTGCCTGAATTAAAATTCAGAAAATAAAAAGAGAAAGCACTAACCTAAAGTTTCTGGATCATACATTTTATTAAAAACAAAAACAAAAAACCACTTGCTTTTGAGATACACCTGGTCAGGAACTATTCCTAGCTCTGAACTTGTGGGGGG
>PVKC010001705.1:0-48319 GCA_004027635.1 Crocidura indochinensis | reverse complement strand
TATTTCATTTGATGATTCTTTATGTACGGTTATTCTATGCCACCTTCATTTTCCCCTCCGTCTCTTAAACCAATAATGAAAGCCTCTGGAAGGACTCCACCCATTCCCGGAGTATTTGATCCCTTTCTTCTTTTATTTATTTATTTTTATTTATCCGTTTTTTTCTTTATCTTCTATTTTTTTTTCTTTTTCAAACAAATCCACATAACTTGTACTGACTAGTCCCGCCTCCCAATCAGGGGGGAAAAGGGGAGTAACCAAGATCAAACAGGTGTAAGACCACCAAGTAGTAAGCTAGACGCAGAGGGAACCACTTGCTTTAGCAACCCCATGGGGGAGGGTAGGGGAGAGGATATGGGAAGTAGGACGGAAACGGAGGTGGAGGGAGGACTTTTTGGTGATGGGAGTTCCCCTGATTTTATGTTAATTTGTACCTAAAATATGATTGCCAATGATATGTAACCCAATATGTTTAAAATAAAAATTATATTATTATAAAAAATTCATTTACCTGTATTGAGTATACATAACCATGAGCTGTGTGATTGTTTTTATAGAAATTAATCTCCTGCCCTATTCCAAACCCCATGAAAAACAGTATGGAGAGTTCTCAGGAAACTCAAAATGAGCTGTCAAATGACCCAGCAATCCCTCTTTTGGATATTTATCCCCAGAATAGAAAAACATTCATCCAAAAGAATGTATGCACACGGCTATTCATTTCAGCACTCAGAACAATAGCCAGAAATTGGAAGCAACCTAGATGTCCAACAGCAGATGATAAGATCATGAAAATGTGGGACATATATACAATGAAATACTAAATAGTGGTAAGAAATGATGCAATTGAGCAATTTGCAGCAACATGGATAGAATTGTTAAATGCAGTAAACCAGAAGAAGGATGAATACGAATGATATCACTTAATGTGATATTTAGAATAACTGCACGAAGAAACACAATCATCTAAATAATAACTGTCTCAAACACTGTTGAACCAGAGTATAGTGAAGGGAAGAGAAGAAACTGAGTGGAAGAGGAGAAACACAAAAGCTTATATTCTCTTCTATACTTCAAAGAGACATGCGGCAAGTGGATACAGCTGTTTAGATTGTCTTAGCCCTAATAAAATCAAGAAAGTCATTGTAGGATCTCTCTTCAGTGCTATAAAAACTTGTCATGTTATGTGACCATTTACACAAAATCAAAAGCTCTCATAGTGTGTTTGTAAGGACATTGAAAGAAAGCAGAGAAAGTATTCTTGCTGAAGAGTACTCTTGCATGTCCAAAATACTTTACTTTTTTTTTTGTTTTTGTTTTTTGGGTCACACCCGGCAGTGCTCAGGGGTTACTCCTGACTCCATGCTCAGAAATTGCTCCTGGCAGGCACAGGGGACCATATGGGGCACCGCGATTCGAACCGATGACTTTTGCATGAAAGGCAAACGCCTTACCTCCATGCTATCTCCCGGGCCCCCAAAATACTTTTCAAGTTATACACTGTCAATCTCTCTATCTAGCTGCCCATTCTCCACCTTTACTAACATACAATCATTTTTAAGGTATATATATATATATGTATATATATGTATATATATAATTTTCTTTTCTTTATTTTTTTTTGTTTGTTTTTAGGTCACAACTGGCAGCGCTCAGGGGTTACTCCTGGCTCCGTACTCAGAAATTGCTCCTGGGAAGCTCAGGGGACCATATGGGATGCCAGAATTTGAACCAATGACGTTCTGCATAAAAGGCAAACACCTTATCTCCATGCTATCTCTCCAGCCCTATATATAGAATTTTCTATTTTTTAATTTAATTTATAGTAAATCTGTGAAAATTTTTAATTAGACACAACAAAATGAATTGATCTTCATAATTGAAAGCTACTCATAAAAATAGTCATTTTTTTGAGGTTGATGTCTCCATAGGATAACATGAAAGACATATAAACACTAATAATGAGTAATTGAACCATTCATTAAATTCATAGACAATCTTCTAAAAATGTTTTGTTTATTTTTAAAGCTACTTTAGAGAATTTTCACTAGTTGATAAAAAGGAAAACCTTGCAAATTCTACCAGGATAATCATAAATACCTTACAACAGGTTATCCAATTTGAATTGTAATTGGGACCTAATTTTGAGGATGTGACAACTATTACACCAAGTAAATTCTTTATTCAGAGGGCAAATCAAATTATAGTTTTAAAAACTCATTACCAATAATTAATAATGAACTCTAGCTAAACAATAACAGGTGTTCTACTAATTCCAAACAGAAGCAGATGGAAGCACAAATGTTTTTATAAATAGCGGATACATGCAGAGCAATAAACTTGACAGGAATTATTTTATTCTATAATTGTTAATATCTTATTGCTTCCATTTTTAATAAATGATTTCCCTAGATTAAATCTAGTTTCTCTTTATTTTTAAAAAGAAAACCATACTTAGTGCCTGTTCATTCCATTCTATGTATATGCTCTCCAAAAAAGATGAGATAAGATAACATTATTAAATTCTTACACTCACAAAGCTTTCTGTGGTTTTTTTATATGAGACAACAGACTTTCTATACAGACTCTCTTCTCCATTTATTCCCCCTTTCACTTCTCTGATAAGAAATATAGATAGAAATAGTTTAATTTCTTATATAGACTAACAATAAAACTGCAAGATTATGAATGAGATTGATAAAATTAATAAAGCATGAGAAAGAAAATTAATTACATGAAAAAAACAATAGAACTGGAATATTAAAAATACTGTATAATACTTTGGATCAAACCACCTATGGCTACTTGTAAAACATTCACTTTGCTTCTATAACTAATAGTAAAATTCTCCTTAATGTATACAAAGTTGATTTTAATGGATCTCCAAGTCTTAGTTGTTGAATCTTCTGAAAGACATGGTTGGCATATTGTCAATTAAGCTGTGTTACTTACTGTCAACATATATACTTTGTATTCATATTTTTTTCTGAAATTGTATCTCAAGACCAATTAATAAATACTTTGATTCTTTAGAGTTCAAGAGGTCATATTATTTTTCCAAAGAATAATGTTTATAAGATAATAATGTAATAATGTTCTCTAAGAGATCCAGCTCATGCATATAATTAGCACTTGGTCTTATGAATATTCATAAAGTATGACTTTCCGAAAGAATCACAAGTGATTGGACATCAGTTCTTTTACTTAAATTTTTGTTAATAGTATAGGTAAACTAGATTTTCAAAGTTGAAAAAATATTTTTATATGGAATACCCAAAAAAACTGTGGCAAAGAGAATAAATTAAAGAAAAATTATACTACCAGTTTGTAGACTTCTTGATATTACAGTGCTTTACTGTGATTCCAAGTTTAAATGTAAAAACACTACAAACTTGGTAAACTTAAATAATTTGCTCAAAGTTGAATGCTAGGAAATAATAGTTTATAATTAAACCTTTATAGTATTTATATTTTGCTAGAGTTCTTGAATACTTCCAAGTTCTCTATAATCTTATGCACATTTGTATATGTTACATGCATGCATTAACACTAATTTTATTGCACAAAGAGTTTTATATTTTTTCTTCCTTCTAATTTCAGTATCTAAGATATTAAAATATTAAAAATAAAAGAAAATGAAGGAGAAAAAGATATAATGGCATTCACATGTATAATTTAATAATATTAACTAATTTTTGGATAAAAATTCTCAATAGGGTACTAACGGTTTTCTATAAACCATACATAAATATTTCATATACATGTTTGATATAGCCATTTGTCAACAAATAATTATAACTTTACATTTAGAAAAATTTTCATAAATTAAGAAAAATATAGTTTGCTTTTTGTCCCAAGAAAATTTAAAGAACTGAACACATGCTTGCATGCAGAAATCTTGTTTTTAGTAAGAAACACTACATGAAACCCTGAGAACCAGCTGGAATAATTCCAAGTACAAAGCAAGGAATAGCAACTGAGCACTACCTGATGTGTCACAAGCTAAATAAAATAGACTGATCAATAGGTAATGTTGTTGCCATTGCCTCCAGTTATATTAATATTTCTTTTGTGTTGTGTTACTATCTTCTTGGATGTGTTTCCTCAAACATGAACATAATTCCATCAATTTTTAAATATGTACAGACATTGTGCAGTCAAGTTACTCCTCAAGGAAGATATTAGTAAAGAATCCCTTGCTATACTTGGCCGCTATTTAAGTTGGGGATTTAAAAAAGTGCTTTGTTTAAAATTACTTTCCTTTTATGATTTTTATCAACTTCAAATTGGACTGTCTCCATCAATAACACTTCCATGGAGTGATTAAGCCAAATTAATATGTGAGTAAGGAAAATGAAAATTTTGGAAAATGTGGCTTTACTAGAAATGCAATGGATTGGGGCACGGGAAATAGCATGCAAAAGGTCATTGGTTTGAATCCCGATGCCCCATATGGTCCCCCGTGCCTGCCAGGAGCAGTTTCTGAGCATGGAGCCAGGAGTAACCCCTTGAGCACTGCCAGGAGTGACCCAAAAAACAAAAACAAACAAACAAACAAAACAGAAATGCAAAGGATTTCAATGAGTTTTTCCTCACTAGTAATACAAAGAACAACTTTTATTGTCATAGGTTTTTCTTCAAAGTTTACTGGAAATAAAATAAGATGATTTATCTCTTCATTCCAAGATATTATTAAAGATTTTTAGCTTTCATTACATAAAGATATTATCACTTTTTATGAAGTTTTTAGCAGACATATTTTTGAGGTTAGCCATGCAGTAACAGAAAATAAAACTAAAGCCCTAGTGTTATTTCAGCATTTTATTGCTTTTACTAGATCTACACATGCATGATGCTGTTTTTTAGATAAAAATAGTTTAGTAAATCAAAAGCAGACAATCTCCCAAAGATTATTAAACAGGTGAGTACAAGAATTTTTTTTGAATACCTGGTTTTAAATCCCCATGGACAAACATGTCAATCATATATCGACAGAATGCATACTGATCTGACAGAGTAGAAAGAAAAAGAGCGATAAGAAAATATCCACATCTTAATGTTTCTGATTGTTTGACAAAACAAACAAAATAGCACAAATCTTTGTTAGTTACTACAGTATACTCTGAGAATAAATAATTTACATTCATGAACAAACAAGGTAAATGTAACATATAATAAAGCATTTATTTAATACAAATCAAATGACCATGAAAATCAAAGACTAATTGAGGGTAAGATTTTAATGTTGCTTTCAAGAATCAGAAACTTTATCATCAAGTTTATTGCAAAAATCATTATATTGAAATAAATTCTCTTATTGTCCATTTATATACTTCTAATAATGAAGCAGATTTTCTGCAAGAGGAAATTGTTTCCAAGTTGGAAGAGGTGATCAAATTTTCACTTCCAGCTTTTCCGTTAATTATCTAAATGCAATCGCATAATTTTTTCTTGAAAGGCAAGCAGGAGGAATAATCCCTTTGAAACCTGTTAAGGGTCCTCTGAAACTCTGCAAGGGAATGTTCTTCAATTAGAAAACTATCTCTTGAAAAACAAATTTACAGAACCAAATGTTACCATTGTTAAGCAAATATATTATCTTTAATAAAGTTTCACTTTATGGTTACTGGGGGAAAAGTGTTTATTTTCTAAGTATAATATCTGAGCAACTGACAAAGTAAAATTTATTTGTTTTATTTTTTATTTTTATAATGAACTACATTACATCAACTTTTCAAATTTTGCATAACTTTAGATATTGATTGAGATAATTTCCGACTCAAAATCAGTTAATGAATCATTTTAATGGGTTACTGTGCCTTTAAAGTTTGCATGATATGAAAATAATTTTGTTAAAATCATTTATATTTCAATGTCTCTAAGTAGGCATCATAACAATTCAACAAAACCAATAGAGTTTATATGAATATATCCAATGAGACATACATTTAAGAGTACTAAGTCAGGTACATCGAAATAATACAAAAGTTTTTAAATGTACATAACCTTATATTTGTAAGCCTCATTTTAGAGTAAATTATATCTTTATAGTAATTGACCCATTATGAAATTTTCAATTCTTAGGAAAGAAATGTTATTTCAACATTATAAAAATAGAAAATTATTTTAATACTATATAACTCTTCACCAATCCTTCAGAGTTCCTCTTTTTTATTGGTTATTATTGTTATTTGCTTGTTTGTTTGTTTTGTGCATGGGGAGGCTAAAATATGTTTCAGGGGTGACACCCAGCAGAAGACCAAGTGGTGCTGGGAATTGAACACGAGGATCCTGCATTGGCCAGGACCAGAAGTATGATTTCAACTGAATGCAAGTATGAAAAGTACAATAAAATTATTTAACCTCTATATTTATTTCCTAAGTAAATGCTTGTATTTCTAATGTTTTCTTAGACTTAAATTTAATTATTTATTTATTTATCTATCTATCTATTTATTTTTGCTTTTTGGGCCACACACTGTGCTGCTCAACGGTTATTTCTGGCTATGTACTCAGATATCGCATCTAGCTCGGAGGACCATATAGGATGCAGGGGATCAAACCAAGGTCCATCCTGGATTGGCTGCATGCAAACAAACATCCTACCACTGTGCTATCGCTCCGACCCTGAAATCTTCTAATTAAAAAAAAATTGTACTAACTTAAAGTTTATTTTTGATTTAAATAATTTCTGCTTTGAGGCTATACCTGGCAGTGGTCAGGGTTTACACTTGGTTCTATGCTGTGGGGTCACTTCTGGAGGGCTTAAGATTCCTAGAAAAAACCCAAATTAACCATTGAAAATTAAGTGCCCTTACTCATGGTACTATCATTCAGTACCCCAAAATTTATTTTTAAAATATTTAAAAATATGAGGTCCGAGCAATGGCACAAACAGTAGGGCATTTGCCTTGCACATTCTAACCTAGGAGGGACTTCTGTTTGATCCCCCGGAATTCCATATGGTCCCCAAGTCAGGAGTGATTTCTGAGCCAGGAGTAACCACATAGCATCACCAAGTGTGGCACAAAACCAAAACAAAAAAATAATTAAAAAAACTTCAAAAAGTATTTATTATAAATATTAAATTACAAATAACTAGAAATAATTTGAATTGTATAACTTAGGATATTCTGTTATTCAAAATGTGGTATTTTATGTTATGATAATATGAACATCAATGAGAGATTATTTTAAATATTGTAAAATAATTATGTTTGATTATTAAATTAGATGTCCATTTCACATATTTTTTGTTAACATTGGTCTCAGTAATGCATGAGAATTCTAGGAAGATATATGTTGGACTGTTTACAATATGAAGACAATAATCAAGTATTCCTAACTTAAGAAGTTAAATGTTAAGAAATGTTTATGTAAATGTAACTTACAGATTATAGTGGATAGTTTTTCTGCAGAAAATCTAAACTTTCCTATCATTCTAAGCCAAAAATGATAAATCATTTACATAAGGTTGTTTCACATTTGATCCATGTCTTGGTACTTCACTGACTCTCCCCACCCTGCTACTTATGAACATCTTTCTAGGAAGAACACCTGATGTCCACTATCCTTTCTTGATCCTCAGAGACCTGTCATGGATTTCATACCACTGCTGCTTTGTCAGTTTTCTCTGTGGAGAGGCAGTCAAGAAAAAAGGTGTTCTAATGCTGAATGTCAACAGAAACAAAAATGTTGAAAAATTTTCCATGGGACCAGTGCACATGTGATCCAGAAATCTCTGGTAGATTTACAGTAGTTATATTAATATTCTGTATTTTCCAATCTTCACATATTAATCACAGACCATCAAAAAATCAGCATAACAATAATTAATCATGTCAATCATTATTTTACTTCAGACAAATTGGCCTTCCAAACAGACTGCTATGTAAGCGAGAGCTCGAATTATGGGTAGAAAAGCACATACATATTTTCATTTTGTGCTTTTAGTAGGATGTATTGTTTATATACATAATGTTTAGAGTAATCAAGTATAAAAATGTTTCATGTATGCTCTATGATAAAAAAATGTCAACAAGTATAAGTATAAAATTCTGTTTACAAGTGAGTGATATAGCTATAGAATCCATTTATTTAAAAAGTAAATCATCTAGGGGCCAGAGCTGTGGCACAAGCTGTAAGGCATCTGCCTTGAACGTGCTATGTAGGCTCTGACGGACCGGGATTCGATCTCTGGGTTCCCATATGGTTTTCCCAAGCCAGGAGTGATTTCTGAGCTCATAGCCAGGAGTAACCCACCTCATCAGGTATGGCCAACCCCACCCCCCCAACACTAAAAAAGTAAATCATCTATAGAATACATTATAAATCTATTTGAAAAGAATGAACCAAATTCATTAGGCTAAACATAAGAAATGCATAACCATTTATCAAAGAGTGTTTCAATAATCTTATCAAATCATCAATACATGCTGCTCAAATTAAAATCCACCTCATAGTTTAAAAATCACTTAACATTTAACAATTACACTTATTTAAAATATTTAAGTTAGTTCTTAATTAAAATATTTTTGGAAATTTTTTAACTCAAATAACATTTATTTGGTTTGCTATTTGATGCAGAGTTTTAATCATTTATCTAATACTTTATTTAATTAAAAGTTGATGTTAATTACATTTGCTTAGCTGTTGAAATTGCATTTTTATTTTTCTAAGAATGTTATTTAATTGTTCTTTTAATAAATATAAAACTACACCGAGGATAATATAAAAATTAAAACAAAAATAGTAATGTGATGTTATTTTTGATTTGTAAATTTTTGTTTATTTTTTGGGGTCATATTTTGTTATGCTCAGAACTTATCCTGGCTCCATGTTGAAATATCAAACCTAATGGTACTCAGGGATATGTAAAGTCAGGCTTGAACTGAGGCCTGCCATAAGCAAGACATGCATTTTATTCCTTTACTATTTCCCCCACCTTCATTTTCATCTTTGAAGGTCAATATAAAATCAAAATGTTTTAGGACTTTGAGCTCAAAATGAATTTAAAAATCAGTCATATTATATTCTATGACAACAAAGGATCCAAAAAAAAACATGTTTTGCTTTCTTTATTATATTATGTTTTTATATCCAAGTTACTTTGTAATGATAATTATGATATATATTGAATATTGAAAAATGTATTGAACTTTTAAGATATTATAAAATCTTAAATAGTAAAAAATATTTAGGGCTCCAAACATTAATTCCACTCATATTTTTAAAAATTACATTAAAATAATCTATCCTAAAAATTTGCAGAACACCAGAAAAGTTTTAAAATTTCTTTGCTCTTTTCTATTTTTCTTTCTATAATGTTTTTAATTAAGTGTTCTCATATAAGATTTAGTAATATTACTTGTGAATTCAGAGATAAAACTAATTCAAAGATGAAATACAGGAGTGGATTATAAAACAAGAAATTATAATACCAACATGGATTATTTATAGTACATCAGGCAGGGCATTCATGTTACATATGACTCACGAAGCCTGGTTCAATAACTGCCACCATGTATGGTCTCCAAATCCTTATTAGGAGTGATCTCTGAACATAGAGCCAGGAAAAATCCCTGAACACTGGTGTAGACCCAAAGCAACAAAAGTACAACAGAAAAACATATTTATAAAGCCATATACCATGTTATCTCATGTATATGTATATACTAAACTATTAAATTTTAAGCTTTAAACATACATTTTGAATAATTACATTTAATGTAAATATAATTCTAATATATTAATATTATAGTTTATAATATGTTAGGGGTTGGTTATTATTTTCATTCTTACTAATACAGTTTTTTAAAGTTTAATAAAAATGCATAGAAATAAGATCTTTCATGTAAAAAAAGGTTTTTTACTACTACTATCAAAGTAACAGAAAGTTTTACTTTATAAAACTCCTAATAATTAATTTAGTAATAGACCCTTCAGATTAGATCCTATATTCCCACATTTTGGGAATATATAGCATCCTGGAGCTAGGGATGTATATATGGAAAGAGAAATTCATCATCTATAATTAGAAAAATAGAGCAATAAGCTATGCCTCAGTTGTTTTTTAAAATGCTATACTTTCTCATTTTCATGGCAGCTTTTCATAAATAAATTCAGATTTATATCTCTTATAACTTAAATTCTAAATTTCTGTGAAGTTTGAATGTAAGTTAGACATAATTTGCTAAAGACCAATACAATATGCTATACACAGAACTTTTTAAAATCACATTTATTCAGTAGAACTAAATTTGAAACAAAAATTATTTTCCCTTTATTGATCTGCATGTTAATGGAATATAATAATATTATGTATATTCCCCTATTCCTCCCTGAGAGACATACATTGGAATATATATAATATTATTATATTCCAATGTATGTCTCTCAGGGAGCAATAGGGGGTTAAGAAAGTTTAATTTTAAGAGGTGCTATACCATTAAAAATAATGGTAGTTGAGAATAGGGGCTGGGGATTAAACTGGTACACTTCCAGGGATGCATAGTCCAGCATTGTGGGCCAGATGTTTGGTGCTCTATGTCATACAGGGGGTTCACTAGGACCACACAAGCTGTGTTCAAGACTGTCAAGTAGTGGTGGGGATCTGGCCTATATATGCTAAGACTCTACCTTACTGTTTACCTTATCTTCCTTTAAAGGATAAAGGGAGTATTGTCAAATGTGGCAGTGCTAAGGGACTACTCTATGCATTTTGCTAAGGGATTCAGGAGACCATATTGTGCCTAATAGTAAACCAGATAAAAGTAAGCACCTTAACCCTCATACTTTTTCTCTAGGCTTCAATAGAGGTTTTATTATACTTATTCTCTATGAACTTCATATAAATTACTTGAAAATTGTTATCATTTTTAGTGGCCTGTAGATCTCAAAGAGTCCGATACATTTGTGTTTGCCTTTTAACAGAAAACCAATATTTCAAGAATTCATCTTTATCCTCAATAGTTAATAACCCCAGACATTTAATAAATTCCTCTTTAAATACTTTAAGGTACATCTTTAAACACATGATAGTATTTCTATAAATAAAATTTAATTCCTAGTTTATTATATTTCATTCCAAGTATATTTACTTATACAAGTTTTATTCCTACTTGGTCTTAACTCAGTCTTTTCATTTTTAACTTCACTGCATCTGCTTCTTGCCCAATATTCTTTTAGAAATTCCATCCTTCTCCTCTGAATGTTTACCTTTCTGTTCAAACTTGGATACAGGCACAGTCTCTTTCTCTTCCTTCTCTTTGAGTTTTGGTGTTTTCTTTTCTTCTTTTGTTTTTGCAACTATTTCCTTTGCTTTCACTTGTTTTCCACCTTTCACTTCCTTCTTAGTCTTTTCTTCAGTCTTTTCCTTAGTTGCTTTCTTTTCTTCTGTGTAATGTTAAAGAAACGTAAGGTTATTTTTGTTTGAAAATATATACCTCATCTTGTTTTGTTGCTCAAGTTAATTTTGTTTAGTTTTGTTTTGTTTGGCCACACCCGACAGTTCTCAGGGGTTATCCCTGGTTCTGAGATCAGAAGTTGCATCTGGTTCAGGGGACCATATGGATGGCCGGGATCGAATCGGTCTCCTCTCTGCATTAGTAGTGCGCAAGACAAACTGTGCTACCTCTCTTGCCCCATGCTCAGGGAAATTTTTTAGAAGAGATATAAAATACTATATAACCTTGTGTAAACTATTAATTCTATTATTCAATGGTGTTTCATTTTATTATTGAGTACCATATTAGTCTAGTTTTAAAAGGATATTCACTCAAAAGTTGAACTTTTTGTGTGTCTGTAACTGGAGAGATAGGATAACAGTTATTCTCGCAAATAGCTGAATTAGGTTTGATCTCTATGATTCCATATGGTCATCTGACTCCACCAGGAATTCTTCCTTTGTGCTGAACCAGAAGCACTAGTCATTTCCTGGTGGACTTCCCCCAAAAATAAGTTGGCTACTTTCTTATTTATATATAAAACACTATTTTATGATGTACACAATTATCATATAAACAAGAAGGTACATTAAAATATATAGGACATAAAGTGTGTGTTATATCCAGAGAAAGGCAATGCTGATGTCAACTCTGACAACAAAAATGTTTTATTGAGCTATAATCATTTTATTCCACAGCTGAAAAATCATACAATTAATTCAAGATGACTGAAACTTTAGCACTAAATTTTAAATTCTTAATATTAAAGTATTAGAAATTTATATTAAAAATCACTTGCATTATCATGACCAATACAGGAATATCATTAAATTATAATTAAGTGCTATTCAGGCTCTAAATTCATGATTTTACAAAGACAGAGAAGACCAGAAATTGACATAGTAACTGAAATTTAATTTATGTCAGAGAAAATAATTTTAACAACTTTTATTTAGTTAGTTAAGGGGTTATACTCTAGTATTCAATGCTTATTTCTAGTTCTGCTCTCCTATATCATCTTGGCAGTGCTTAAGATTCCAACTATTGAACCAGGATTAGCTCAAGTCAAGTGACTGATACATTGTACTAGTTTTCAACATATATTGTAATTTGTAAACACATTAAATAAGGGCTGTTATGATAGCACAGCAGGTAGGGTGCTTGCCTTGCACGCTGCCAATTCAAGTTCAATCACTGTCATATGAGAATGTGGTTTTTGAGTTTGCCAGGAACGATGCCTGAACACAGAGCAAAGTGTAATGCCTGAGCACCACTGGATGTGGCCACACACCCCCAAAAATAATTAAATAAATTCTACTAAATTTAACTTATTCTAAACTAAAAAATATATATATGTAAATAATTATTATAATATATGCACATGTTATATACAAACACAATTTGAAATTTTACATTTAAAAAGGAATTGGTGATAAAATTATATTATATCATAAACTTGTGGAAAACTGTCTATATATATCCTATATATTGGACATTCTTTATTCGGTGAGAGCACATATAAGTAATGAATCTAAGATTAGAGAGATATTATGGCAGGTAGGGCAGCCTTGCACACATCCAACCAACCTGGATTCAACCCCTGACATCCCGATGGTCTCCCAATACCACAAAAGAGTCCTTTGTGTAGGACCAGGCATAACTTCTGAAAATCATCAAATGTATACCCCATCCCACCTAATAAACTGAAGTGAGTCTATTATAGCATTATGAGAGATATTGCAGTCTCTCAACACAGTAGATGATCATTGTTATCTTTTATGGTTATGAAAATAATATATGAAGATGTTTTAAAACTCCAAATAAAAATTTGAGTCTAAGGTAAACATATCATCATGAAGTCCCATGATGAAGGGAATAAAAATGATTATGACAAATACCTGCAAAACCAAATTAAATTTACTATTGAAATTAAGTGAGTAAAAAAACACCTCCCATCACCACTTGTTTCTCAGGAATTCAGCAGGGAGATGACAATGTTATCTCAGGAACAGACTCCTGCTTTCATAAAATAATTTTAAGGCAGTAAATTAAATTTGTATTTATTATGTGATTCCTCAAAGTTTAAGTATATTGAAAATCTTCAAGGAGTATATTATATTATTACTATTTTCTAAAATTAATTAATTAAAAAGCTCTAGTAAAAATTACTCTTATGCTCTAAAATATTTTAGTATATTTGTGGCTTTCATGACAATATAATTTGGAGATTTTTTTGACTTTCCTAATACATTGTAAATTGCCCCTTGTTCTTCTCTTTTCTATTACTAACTCAAATATTTTCCATAAATAGCTTAATAAATATTGCAAGACCCTCCAATACAATATATATTAGTTCTGTCTAAAGGGAAAGTTCCACTTAGATTTTCAGTAGTATTTCTGACTCAATAAACTCATGTTCCTTAACAAACATTAGAGTTATTATGGCATGGGCTTGGAATTAGTGGTTGAAACATAAAATGTCAGCATGAGATAATGTTTAATTGAAGTTTAGTCTAACATCCAAAAGCTATAATATTGTTTTTTTTTAATTCTAATTTAGCACCATTTTATTTAGGCAGATACTCCCAAGCAATGCATAGGGTCCAGATATTACTTATAATGATACTTGATCAACAGGAATGGTTATTCAAAGTTAGAGTTAGAAAATACTGCCATTCTAAGTTTTGTTTTAGCAATAACTACAAGGACCACCTAGCAGTGCTTGGAAGCCACTGGAGTCATGCCTGGTGGTTCTTGAGGGGCCTTTTGGGCTACAACCAGTATTACTTAAAAGTCGATATGGTTCAGAAGATTCAACACTGGTAGAACACTTTACAAAATAAATCCTGTTACCCTGACCATTCAAACATTCCTCTAGATATATCTTCTACTTTTTCTTAAAAAATTTATTTATTTTAATATGTAAAACTTTTTCAGACTTTGTTCTCTACATTTTGCATGCTTTCCACTTATATATTCCTTTGTTTTCAATTCATTTGTAAATATTACTCTTCAATTTTAATGAACCATGTCTTCACCTGAGCTTTAATTTTCCTCAATTTTTATTAAAGAATAAATAGTTTTCCTAATTACATATTATTTATCATAGATGATATTCACAAATCTATCTTCTCTACTTCCAGATAGGAACTGGATTATTTAATTTTTGGTGTGTGTCTTTTAGTTTTATTTGGATCACTCCTGCAGTGCTAAGGGGTTGCTCTTGACTCTGCTCAGAAATTAGTGCTGATAGGCTCAAGAAACTGTATGGGATGCCAGGAATTGAACTGGTGTCTGTCTGGAGTTGGCACAAGCATGGCAAACGCTCTACCACTGTGCTTTAACTCCAGCCCATGAATTATTTAATTTTGTAGCATCATAATGTCTAATATAATGTGCTTGGCCAGAAAACAGAAGTAATTTTTACACATTTAAGTGTTTTGAATTAGAAGTGTAAAAGTATAAATTTATCACCTAGTTTTTAATTTTTCCATTTTAGTATGTTAAATCATTTTGTTTACCTTAAATTAAACCTACCAACTTTCTGTAGACAAATTAATATAAACTAATATAAATTATAACATAAATTAATATAAATGTCCAACCTTGGACATCCCCAGGTTCGATCCCCAGCATCCAAGAGTCATTTTTTTTTTTTTTTTTGGTTTTTGGGTCACACCCGGCAGTGCTCAGGGGTTACTCCTGGCTCCATGCTCAGAAATTGCTCCTGGCAGGCACGGGGGACCATATGGGGCACCGGGATTCGAACCGATGACCTTTTGCATGAAAGGCAAACGCCTTACCTCCATACTATCTCCCGGGCCCCTCCAAGAGTCATTTTTGAGTGTGAAGTAAGGAGTAATCCCTGAGAAACTCCAGGTGTGGCCCACAAACCCAAAATAAATAAAATAAAGGAAAATAAAAGCTTTTGATTATTTTCTCCAACATTTTGAAACATTTATATTATCTCACATATTTGTTTATTATTCTTTTATCCATTGAAATGGAAATGTAAAAACAAGTTAATTTTATGCAAATGAAATGCCAAATATCTATATTCATGTAACTTCCTTTTGCAAACAAAATATAATCTTTTTAATAAAACAAATTGTAAAAAAAATAACAAAGGAATAATTACCTTTTTTCACCGTCTTTGCTTCTAGTTTTTCTTTCTTTTCAATCTTATCCTTGTGAGTTGCTTAAATCAAAAAAGTCATATTAGTATTCATTTTAATAAATATCAAGACTAAGCTTCCTCACAATATTTATAGTTACCAAATTATTAAGTATCTTAAAGATTGATGAAATTGATCTATCAAAGTAATAACTATATTTGTACAGATTTTAATGGTGACATTCAGACATATTGAGCATATTGAAATGTAGATTTACTTTCTTTGTAAAAATTATATTTTAAATTACTTTTCTAAAATGCAAATAACAATTTTATAAAAATTGTCAAGATATGTACAATTTTATCAGAAGGTTACATTTATACAAAATATTGCACATGAACATGTCCTGTCTTCTTTCTTATGTACTAACACTCTTCACAGTTTTAAAAATACAATAAACATAATGTACACAGATTTTAAATGAATTATAAAATACGTGAACCAGGAGAATACTGACTGTGTACTGTAAATAAGCAATTAGTGAGTTTACCTTCTCTTCTGTACACTATTCAATGATATACAAAACATTAAATTTTTCTAATTGCGTAATAAATCAACATATTTTTATTAATTTTATATTTTATTTTAATTATAGTGTTTGGTGAAATCTTGTGTCCTAACACTTTAAATAAAGGAGTTCTGAGAAACACAACTGTATATGCATTGGTTTTTGGGCCACAGGGGTTACTCCTGACTATTGCACTCAGAAATCGTTCTTGGCTTGGGACACCAGGGATCAATCTGTGGTCTATCCTATGCTAGAGAGGCAAGGCAGACAAGCCCCACTCTGGTCCCATTATATATATGGGGCTCCGACTCCAACTATTAAATATTTTCATATTTCAAATATATTAATGTTTATTTTAGTAGCTTTCAAAATCACTATTATCCAATTTTAGAATATTTTTGAGAATTATAGTAAAGTTAAATGTAGAAATAAAATAAGAGTATATATTTAACTTAGCAGTTCAGTTAAAGAGCCATATTCTTATATAAAAAATTGGATGCCAAATTATTTCCATTTATCCAACTATACAATAATACTATTTATATTTGCCAACTGATTTATCCTATGCATGCAATTCATAACATATATGTAGATAGATATGTGTGTATTAATCTACTTTTAGTAATCTATAAAAACAATCTGTATTTTCTCCAGAATCTTGGTTAGCTAATGCAAGCATCAAGCACAGTGCTTAGTTAAAAACCTAGTTTCCAGATGCTGGAGACAAGTAAAGCTTATAAGACAATTGCCTTGCATTTGCAGACCCATAATTGAGTACTGCTAGAAGTGATCCCTAAATACAAAGCTTAGAAAAAGAACTAATCATAGTGGGGTAAACAAAATAAAAATCTTTTGAGAGCTTTACAGCTTCATTACCAATCTGGGAAGAGATGCCACGCCACGTCCCATATTCAACTGAAAACTCCAGGTTACCCTTGGGAGTGGGGCAATCTGATTTTTCACCTTGTAGTCACTACCATACTAGCAGCTCAATTTAAGCAGCCGAATATCCCAGGAACACTAGATTTCAGACTGAAGCCTCTAGCAGGGGTCTCAAACTCGCGGCCCGCGGACCGTTTGCAGCCCTCTGTACAAAATTTTGTGGCCCTGCCCTAGAGGAATCTTTTTTCGTTTTGTTTTAGTTGTTTGGGCCACACCCCCCAATGTTCAAGGCTTACTCCTGACTTAGCACTCAAGGTTCATCCCACTTTGCCTCCTGCGGCCCCCAGGTAAATTGAGTTTGAGACCCCTGCTAGGGTCTTCTTGGAATTGGGGTAGGAGCTTTCCAATTCCCTGTGCTTGTGGAAGCTCCATCATCTCACATTCCACATCCCACAGTTGCCTCCAGGTAAACAACAGCCCAACTTCACAACTTCACAAATTCAACACTTATCTTTGAAGACATGCAATTTAGCCCAAGCCACTGAAATGCATTATAAGAGGGCCCCAAACCTCCAAATTCCACAATATTGGCAGTCCCCTCCAGAGCACAGAAAATTAGATGGGAAAGTAGAATAGAAGCCAACTTAGCTCAATAAACAAGCAAAGTAGCACAGAAGGCTCACTAGCAACAAACAACCAAGTAAAAACTCAGAGATTACTTTAATAACCCCATTGTGAGATATATAACAACTTGCACAAAATTTCTTCTACTAAACTATTTTACAATAATTGCATAGACCATTTTGTTTTTGTGCAGCCATATAAAATAGTTTTCAATGCCTGCCAAGGGGACAAATTTAGGGAATTCCTGGAAAAATAGGAAAATGGTAAAGGGAATTTCACATTGGTGGTGGAATAGTGCCTGAAAGAAGTTTTCTATGACCAACTTTGCAAATCATGATTTAGATAAAGTTTTCAAAACAAGGCAAATAGTGATCCTAACAGTTGAATAGCTACTGAGAAAGTAGATGCCTCAGTTCCTCTCAGTTATATATAACCTCTCCACATTTCAAATTGTACTAGTCACCATTTACGTTACAGACCAGGCAAAAGAGTCTGGGTTGAGGTGTATATGGGGTGCATTTACTGTACCTCCTCTTTCTAAGCTTCTTAATGTGAATAGAAATATATATTTACTAAAATAATATTTAGGATATTCTATAGTATGAAATAATAAGGAGAATTATTAATTTTATAAAAAAATATGAGGTAACAAAAGTTATACCATCCATTTCTAAATAATGGATTTAGTAAAGATGTACATGTACCTTCTATATGAGCAGCTTCCTGTGTATATGCATAGTTGGGGTTAATGGAAAATAAAATCTGGAAATTTGGGCATGGCAAAAAAGACCTTCAGAATTTATCTTTATATGTTCAACTGAGAGTCTATTGTCCATTTTCAATAAATAATTATGAAAGCATGTTATAGGTTCAATTAACAGAAAATTAAAGAATGCACATGAAAATAATAAAATATAAGGGGATAAGGGATAGAATAGGAATTAAGGCACTTGTTTGCACCAGGCTGACCTGCTTTAGAACCAGCAATGCATATGGTCCCATTGACAGCAATAGGAGTGATCCCTGAGATAAGAGTCAGAAGTAATCCCTAAGAATATTTGGGTATCCCTCAAAAAATTATTCTTAAAATTTCTTCCTTATTAACTTGGAAAGTGATTTTTGATATAAGATTAATTTTGGCAGTGTCAATTTTAAAACTGTGAGGAAAAATTTTATAATTTTGGTTTATGCTCATTTTATTTTGGTGTCACATCTATGGTGCTTAGGAGCTACTCCTAATTCTGTGCTCACTCAGGCCACACATCACTGGTGGTGCACTAGAGACATGAACCTCCATATACAAAATCTGATAGTTTCATATAAAGCAAGAGCTTTTATGACAATAATATATCTTCAATTGAAAGTTGGCATATTTATAGAGATTAAATTAGTAATAGAGTTCAAGATTTTTAGTCTTTTTATTTTATTCAACCCCAAAATTATCCTTCTTGCATTAAATTCTAAGGAAATATAATAATAATGAGTAGAGGTCAAAAATGTTATAGATGCCAGATGTAAAAATAAAAATAGGAATAACACCATACCTTTCTTTTCAGGTTTTTCTTTTATTTTGTCTTTGTCTTTGTCTTTGTCTTTGTCCTTGTCTTTTTCTCTGTGAGTAACTGAAAAAAAAAATAGAAAAGAATTTTTATTTAAATTATCATAATAACTTTTTATATCAGAATCTTTAATGCAGCGTTTGGAAATCTTTTTATGTTTAGCTTCAGGTTTTAACTTTAAGTGTTAAATGTTAATTATAGATTTTTTATTTTATTTTCAATTGATACCAAAACAAGGCCTGATGATACAGAGATTACAATAACCTTCAGCCTGTTCTAAATCTTTAATTTCAATTAAAAGTTTTGAAAAGCTGGAAAAAATTATCATTCTCTATATCAGAGAGGGTCAATATAATACTAGAGGAACAATAAAAATATGAATATGAATAAAAAAGGATATAATTGAAAACTGGAGCAAAGACTAATCAATTTGTCTAGTACTTCTTAAACTTCTACTACAGAAAAATTTCACACTGATTTGGTTTGGGGGACACACTGAATAATGCTTAAGGCATATACTAGTTCTGAGTTCAGGAATCTCTCCTGGTGGGAATTAGACAAATTTTATGCATGTCTGGGCTTGAACATAGGTCAGCAGTGTGCAAAACAGACATTCTACCTCCTTTGCAATCTCTCTTGCCCATTTCTCACTGAATGTTTGTAAAAACTATATTGTTTTATAATAACTTTAAGTAATCTGTAGATAACTAAATTTTAATATAAAGTATAATCAAATCATTTATTATTACATTACTAAAATGTAAATATAACTACCCACAATTTGGTGATAATTCTCATTAATGTCACCTCCAATTATTCAAGCTAGGAACAAAAATACATTCAGTTTATTTACATTTTAATTTATTGCCTACTTTTCAAATATACCTCATATATTATCCCTCTTACTCATCTTCTTTATACAATGTTAATCACATACCAAATATTTATTTACACAACATATATAAAAAGCACAAGACTTCTAACATCTCTCCTAGGTAAGAAGAGTCCATCTCTAACATCATGTTGCCAACTAGTGGATAACAGATGCTAAGCAGAGAATCACATAAGGAAATATTCATGTTGAGATGTCAATGTACAAAATGAGACTAGTGTAAGTTGTTTATTAGGGGCAGTTTCTTTGTAAAATATATTTTGAATCACTGTGAGATAGTTACAAACTCATCCATGATTGATTTTAATTTATACATTATACCTTTATACCTTTACCAGTGTACATTGTCCACCACCAATGTCCCCAATTAACTTCCCACTCTGTCATCCACCCTGCCTACCTTTATGGCAGAAATTTTTCCTCTCTTCATCTCTCTCTCTTTCTCTCTCTCTCTCTCTCTCTCACATACACACACACAAACACACTCACACACGCTCTTATCATTTTTGTTTATTTTAAGCACTGATTTACAATATAGTTAATGAAGGGTATTATGCATATTATTATACCTCCTTTCAATCCCAGTTCTTGATCATTCCAAGCTATTATTTTCCTAGGGTCCCCCTCTCTTCCCTAACTGTACTTTTCCCAACTCTTTGTAGCAAGCTTCCTATATTGAAGCTTTGTATTTCCCTCTATTGTTTTTTGTTTTGTTTTGTTTTTTTTTTTTGAACCACTCCGGTGACACTCAGGGGTTACTCCTGGCTATGAGCTCAGAAATTGCTCCTGGCTTGGGGGACCATATGGGCTGGCGGGGATTGAACATTGATATGTCCTAGGCTAGCGTGGGCAAGGCAGATGTCTTACCAGTTGCGCCACCACTCCAGACTCAATTGTTTTTGAGTATTATTATCATACTAATGTTTTTGTATCTCACAACTGAGAGTGATCATTGTTTGTCTATATCTAGCCCTTTGAATAATGTCGATCAGTATAATACTTCCCATGAATAATTTCAATCAGTATAATACTTTACATATCCATCTATGTATAAGCAAACTTCATGGCTATTTTTTCCTAACAGTTGCATCATAGTCAATTGTTCCTATGTACCACAGTTCCTTTATCTCCTCATCTGTTATCAGACACTTGGGTTATTTTAGGAACAATTTTTAAAGAAGTATAATTTGTAGATTTTAATAATTAAAAAATACCCCAGTAAGTAAATGGATAAAAATGTGAACTTACCATATCAAAGTTGGAGTATGTCTCTCTTGGAATATTATAACAGAGTTAAACATATTATTATCTAATATCCTTATTAATCACCTGAAGTTTTAGATTTAGAATTTTTGACATAGCTTTTTAAGATGATCAAGTGATTATACCATAAGCCTATTAAAAATAGTAGTGTATCTTTCATTGCTTGGAATTGAATTTGTCACTTAATTGACGCTATATAAAAATTGGAGGATTGTATTGCTCTAGTACTCTTACAATTTCTTAGCTATTCAAATTTTTCCTACTAAGAATTTCCCCTTGAAATTTTATTTTTTATTATATAGCAAGCTGCTTACAGGTCCATATACACTCTAAGCACTGTACTAGTAGCAGCTTCTATTTGCATGTGTCTTCTCCTTAGAATTCTGAAACTCACTCTTCCTCATTTTATTTAGATCACAGCTCTGCCTCATCCTCTGTTGAAGATTCTTTTATATCTCCTTATTCCATACATCACAAGTTCAATTCAATTAAACTAATAATGCAGCTGCTTCTACATATAACTTCCCAGAGACAATTTATTATTTTATTGTGCAGTCATATTTTGTGATATGACTTATTGAATAAACAAGATTGTAATGTAGTATAAAAGTGAATTCATTTGAAGAGCTCAAATTATGGATGGCATAGCATGTCTGTAATGTGCATTGCTTGATTAAAAACTTAAATTTACTCAATTACTTAAATAAAAACAATGTGAAACTGAAGAGAAGATATCTTTAAAACATTTCAATATTATTTTCTTTCTATAGTTAAAGTTTTCATTAAAGTTTTTGGTTATAAATATAAGTATCTTACAAAATAAAGTAGAGACATCAGCATTTATACATAAGCACAAATAGCTTATTTCCAGTCTTTGGATCACTGTTAATTAAGCTAAAAACCAGAAGAAATTCTTGGCAAAAACAAAGCCTCTTTTAAAGGTTCTCTGAGGGAAATCAAGTTTGTATGAGATAAGCTGTGTTTTTGGAACTGTGATTGGCAGGACCCCCAGGAGAGCTAGTAATCTATGTCTGTGCCTCTGTGAAGAACCAGACTTCCCCCACCTCAGACATCTGGTTGTCCATTTCACTAAAGGATTTGCCAATTGATGTGTTCATGAGCATAAACAAGAGGATGAACTCAAAAAAGCAAGGCGGCTAATTCCAAATGCAAATCAGTAATATTAGTGCCTCATTCCTCATTCCTCCTCTTACGCTGGGAGGAAATATGGTGTGTCCCACTCTAATTTTTTATTTTTCAGACATAGCCCTGTATGCTGAAATTTTATTATCCCCCTCAGAAATGGCACAGTAACTATTTCATGAAGCAGCTGGACCCATTTGCTCTAAGGAGCTGTTGAAATGGCAAAAAGCCACTGATGTTTCTTGGATGGAAACTTCAAACTTTGGCATCACTGAGTCCAATTCCATGTTTTAAAATGTCACTTATTGAAACAGTAAAACTATTAGCAACTACATTAATAATCACTGCAAAAGGAAAATTCTCTTTAAACAACTGAATTTTTCTCCGTATCTCTTTGTTTAGAACCTACAACCAAAAGTTCTCTTAAAGACCATTAAAGTTTTATCCCTATGACCAGCTCTGTTTGACAGTTTATCTTAGCTATGACAGTTTTAGCTCAGGACAAAATAAGCATTTTGCACCTGTTAGAGCTTAATTTGTTTGTCATCCTTATTTACAAGGAACAAAAGGCCTTTGGTATGCTGATAATTAAAAGCAATTGGAATCCACCAGTTGGAGCTGCCCTGATGTTTGGCATCTGATTTGGCATGGACCTGCTGTTCCTGTACTTGCCCAGACTCTGACCTTTCTCTGACCAGAACATTAAGCTCAACTCAACTTTGAAGCACATCCCTCACCCTCCTCATCTGGTCTTTCTCCAGCACATGCAAACTGTGCTTACTGCCATCACAACACTTGGACATGGCAGTCCTCCAGGCAGGTTTTGTATACTATCCAGAAGTATATCAGTGTTTACAGTACACATGACCCTGTGCCATTCATCAGGCAAGATATCCTGTGGGGTCAAGAATTGGGAATCAATGTATGAGCCTATCAGAGGTCTTTGCTTATTTATTTACTGTTCCTATTCAAAATCCAAGATTTAGGATTAAATGTTTTATTTATTTTACTTAATTGAAGAAAAATTACACAATAACATTAAATTTTAGTTGCACATATCAACATACACATAAATGATATTAAATTTACCACCTGGTACTTGATTTTTATAAAAATAATGGTTTACAAATAAATTTTCTTAACATTCTCTAATTCCTACTTATTTTAAAGTAAAAGGATCAGACTAGTCTTCAATGTCATGAAACTGAATTAAAAGAAATTCTGAGCTAAATTAGAAATTAAGGTGGAGAAGTAATTCTTTAGGGCAGGTATCATTGTCCTTCCCTTGTCCTTCCCCTACAAACATGTAGATAAGTACAGGTTGAACCCTTATGCAAAACTTTTGGCTTAGTTTGCAGTCCTTGCTTTGGGGCCACACCCAGCATACTCACCTAGGATTACTGCAATGAACTATAGGAAATGTTAGACATCAAACATGCATGATCATGTGCAAAGTTAGTGCCCTATAAGGTGTACTATATATTGGTCCAGCAAATGACTATGGGTAGAGAAATTTCTGAAAGATCCTATTATACACTTTTCTTAAAGGAAATTATTATCAAGTTTTTTTCTTCTTGAGTTGAAAAATAAACGAAGAAGTTAATCAGAATTAACTAAGTCACAAGTTCAAAATCTCAATTTCTTTATCTATGGAAAAAAGCAGCATCAAAATAATCAATAAAAGAATTAAATATAAACGTAGTTATCAGATTGTGAGCTATACTCTTTCACCAGAACTATGTCCATTTTAAGTTCCATAGTAACAGTAAACTTATTATAATTAAAAGACATGCTGATTTGTTTCTCCAAGAATGATTCCCACAATAAACCTATAATAATATACACATACCTTTCTCATAATAAATTGTATTTAATTACATATTAGAGTAAATATTAGGCAAATTACTTAAAGTTACAAAGCTCATATCTAATTTAAATCATAGAAGAGTTTTTATTAATCCTAAAAATCATTAGTTTTACTCTCAAATGAGATTTAATTCTGTGGGTAATTTCCTCCTTCTCCTGGGGCTACATAGCCTCAATCAGAACCTTAATCACTTCCTGATAAGTAAACAATCACTCTGGAGGAGGTAATTCAAAGCTTGATAGAAATTTCGGTTCCCATTTTCTAGGTTTATTTTTCACTTTCTGGGGAGGAAAATGCAAAAGTAAAAGTGTACAATACAAGCAGACTAAGTGATTTTGTGGGCTTTGAGAGCATTTTTATAAAGTGCTCCAGATACATTTTAATGGCATGGCCTCTTTGGCTTTGAATCTCATCTTTAGCTAAATTTCTTTCCAGTTTGTGCTTCTATTCTTATAATTATTTCCCAGAAACTCTCTAGAGCAAGTCACTGTAAATTATCTAAATTATTTCAAAATGTTTCTCTCACTCTTGTTTGTGGTACTACCATAGATTATATTAGATCACATTAAAATGATGTAAGTTCTAAAATTTCTATTCTAAAATTCTTATACCTTATAAATGTAGTCAAATTAAAGAGAAGTCAGTAGCCAGGGGTTCTAGTTAATGAAAAGGAAAACTTGAATATAGAGTTAGAGATACACAGCAGGAAGACAGAAAACACCATTCACTCAGATAAAGGAGATTGGAGTGGGCAAAAGTGATCACTGGGTGCCAGGAAGTCACTAGATATTAGAGGAAGCATGAAACTGCCTCACAGCCTTTTAGGAAAGCAATATTAGAAGCTTTTGGACTTAGCTGTTATTACAACTAAGTTTTATTATTTGAAGGCATACAGTTTTGGATACTTTGTTGTAGAAGTCCTAGGAAACCAGTATTTACAATGGTTAAAGACTCTTTCATGGTTCTTTAACGATATTACCACCTGATTCCTTGAGACTCAAATGGCTTAGCTTTTGCATCCTCTATTGTAGATCCCAGAATGTAGACCTCCATCCTAAACTAATCCCTACCAGAAAACTTCAATCAGAGCTACTTAGCAATTGAAGCAGACAGAAAGTTCCTTCATTATCACTCTACAGGGACATTGTTCCAGATTACTTACTTAATGGTGCAATTACATTTTCTTTTTCAGACCTTTCATATTATTAACAAATTACTTCAATGAATTTTTAGTGTCCATTAAAGTATTTGGCATGAAGTTTTGTAACTACTTGAACAATTGAGGGTATTGGGTTGGGGCAAGTCACCTTCCCTTCTGAAAGTGACTGTACACACACACACACACACACATACACACACACACACACACACACACACACACACACAAATCTTTAAGCACCATGATTACAAGCATGTTCGTAGTTGGGTTTCAGTCATAATCAGAATACTCCCCCTTCACCACTGCAGTTTTTTTTGTTTTGTTATGTTTCATTTTATTTTGGGGCCACACATAGAGACACTCAGGAGTTACTCCTGGCACTGTGCTCAGAAATCACTTCTGTCAGGCTCTGGGTACCACATATGGCATGCTGGGAAACGAACCCGAGTAGGTCTGGGGTTGGCTGCATGCAAGGCAAACTCCCTAAAGCTGTGATATCTCTTTCACAGAGTTGCTGACTTTGTACACTGAGCTTGTGCCATGAGCAAGAGTCTGAGCAACCACTAAAACAAATAAAGTAGCCCAGAATGACACCAGCAATAAATGCAATGACTACTTGTTCTAAAGGCTTTAGTTGTTCTAATAGCACCTTTTGTCTAGGCATCATCCAGGACAGCACTTATTCTGTATAATTAAAAAAAAAGATTGTATGATAACTAAATAGAAACAAGCAATGTCTGAAAGCAACAATAAAATTTGTGATTATATAAAGATAAAGGCAACACAAGCTTCAAAAATGTTATAAAATAAAAACCTTGAAGGACAATACAAAATTAATTACTGATTTTTGTGAATTATAAGTTATTTTCTGTTCTTTTTATTATTTGATTTTGGGGCCATACCCAGTAGTGGTCAGGGTTTATTTCTGGTCCTGAATTTACAAATCACCCTAGGCAGATTCATGGAGGTGTGTGTGATGGGGGAAGGAGAGCATACATGCAAGACAAGTTCCTTCCCAGTTATGCCATTTTACTGACCCCTAGAGTTTGTTCTTCTATAAAATTTTTATTGAGGTAGTATGTGTTGCAATTGCATGTAGATTTTAGGCAGATAGCATTACAGTTTAACATGCTTTGTTAATTTCCATTCATCCCCAACCATGGGATTTTCCACTTTTATCCTATTTCTTCATTTTTGAGGGGTGTGCACTGGCGTTACTCAAGGGTTACTTCCTGACTCTTCACTAAGGAATCACTCATAGAGGGTTCAGGGTACCAACATATGAGATGCCGGGGTTTAAACTCAATTAGGCTGTGTGCAAGGCAAATGCCCTACTCAGGGTTCCTACTATTGCTTCTGCCCCAAAAGTCAATCATTCTGTCTAATTCTCTTACTTTTTGAGTTTGTGTTTGGGAGCCACATCGGCTGAGCTCAGAGATTACACCTAGATCTGAGCTCGAATTACTCCTGGAAGGTTGGGGTGGCATATAAAATGCCAGGAATCAAACCCAGTTTGACAGCACGCAACACAAATGTCCTACTTCCTTGCTATTGTTGAGACTGCTACTACCTTATACAATTATTACCACCCAATGTTTAGCTCTTTTTATTTGTAATTTGTTTT
This sequence comes from Crocidura indochinensis, assembly GCA_004027635.1. Classification (NCBI taxonomy): domain Eukaryota; kingdom Metazoa; phylum Chordata; class Mammalia; order Eulipotyphla; family Soricidae; genus Crocidura; species Crocidura indochinensis. The sequence goes on along the minus strand of PVKC010001705.1, from coordinate 21,179 downwards.
TCCATATTATGCATATTAATATACATTACTTTAATCTATTTTATTATATTATGGATTTTATTATAGGTATTTTTGTTGTGTGTGTTATAGTTTAGCTGTAAAATGGAATTCACTATTAAATTCATTTATTATTGCTGACCAATAAAATTTTACATAGCAGTACATTATTAAAGCATGAAATAATGTAGACTACAATGCAAAAAGATATTTAAAGGGGGATTATTCTTTTTTGCAGAAGTCTAGACGCAGTGTTTGGAGAAGAGTCTGAGTCACACCCACAATGCACAGGTATTTCTACTGGCTCTGCACTCAGGAAATACTTCTGGTAATGCTCAGAGAACCATAGAGGATTTTAGGAACTAAACCAGGATGGATCACTTGCAAAACAAGTATCCTACACACAATTTCTCCAGCCTCTCTGGAGGCTATTTTATAGATTTAAAAAAAATTATGCAGCATTTCAGACCACTAGTTCTCTACCAGTTCCTGTTATCACTATTGATTATTGGAAGTCATAGTTTTAACTGATATTAAAACAACTAAAGATTGCACACCCCAGTCTTTATACTGAAAGGTATTAACACACTTTAGCAATGTTGTTGAGCACAATAAAACTCAGGCTAAGCAAAATACAAAACTGCCTGAAGAAACAGTAAAACTGTTCTATCCCCTTTTAAAACCTGTTTTGGTTTGTGTCATCTTTATTTGTCTAGGTTTTGTTTGTTTTGTTTTGGGGCCACACTCAGGTGGTGCCAGGACTTGGACTCTGTGCTCAAAGACTACTGTCTCCATGGACCATATCCAGAGCAGAGGATCTAATCTGCATTGGTTATGTGCAAGGCAAGCAATTCATCTGCTCGTACTATGTCAATTTGATTAATTTTTTGAACTTTTTTTTAAATTTTAGGCCCACCACAGGAGATATCAGCTGTTATTCTTGGCTCTGCGCTCAGGCTAGGGGACCATATGGGATGTCTGGAATCTCCTCTGTACAGGATAGGCCACATGCAAGGCAAAGACTCTACCACTGTACTATTTCTCTGGCTCCAATTATTTGTTTATTTTTTAATAATTTTTTCTGATACAGAAAACACCTAGGTGCTACCATCTAGGATATTCTCAATGATGCCATGTTCTTAATATATTTCCTTTATATGTAATATATTTAATACCTCTATAATACTATCTCTTAACCTGTTGTAAGGTAGTCTTCTACATCACTTTTTTCCATTAACTAGTCTTAAATTTATTTTTATTTATTTCTTCATATATACATACATATATTTCTTTCTTGTTTTTGCTTTCTTCTCTTCCTTATCTTAACCTGTTTTGGTTCTGTTTTGTACAAAAACTTACAAAAAAAGTCTGCCTGGGATAGAAGCTCAAGTCAAAACCAGGGCAGAGAGATGATGGAGCCTGGCACCATCACCCCCAAATGCACCAGTAATATAATATGGCGCAATTTCTTTCTGCAAAGGCATACTAAAGGAGAGGACATTATACATATAGAAACAAGCTCTTATCTTCTAGGGATAAGAACTCATACATTTTACAATACAGGGCGCCTACCACCTTGGACCCAACTTAGACTCCATGTGATTACACAGTGACCATCCAACAATGATCCCTAAATCTCAGACATAGAACTGACACAATTCTCTGCAATAGCTCCAGGAACCAAAATCTTCCTGGTGCATTCTTAATACATCTCTGACACCAACATGTGCTAGTTTTGATACCACATCTGACAATGAGGAAATGGTAACAACTTGATCTAAGAGCAGGTTGTATTATCTCATCACATATCTTTAAGATGAAATCAAAGGATAAGTCATCCTTTGATCTGTGCAAAAACTAGGATCGCTGACTTCAGAAGACTGACTGTGACAACCATGACTTGCAGAACTTATCCTGGAATCAATAAGAAAGACCCTAGCCTAGGCTTTGACCTCTGATCTGTAGCAAACAAGATCTCTAACTCCCGAGGTCTGACTGAGACAACTGCAAATGAGCAGAACTTCTGGAAACAAAATGAAAGACTCTATCCTAGGTTTCATCCTAGGATCAATGCAAACACCAAGACCACCAATTATAGAAGACTGATTAAAACAGTGTTGGAACAGAACTTCTAAAACCATAAAGAAAGACAGTATCCTAGGCTCCATTCTATGACCTATGCAAATTTCAAGATCTCTAGTTACAGAGGCCTGATTTTATCATCCATGACTGAGCAGAAAGGTTCCAGACACCACAAAAAGACCTAGGAGAGAGTAAAAGTGCATGTACAGAGCTTGTAGCTATTCCCATGATGGTATCCTTCAAGGGTGGAGAAACCATGTATCTCTTAGGCCCATGGAATTCCTTTTCTACACCCCCCAATATTTATTGTGCCTTTACAAAAGAGGGGAATAAAGGGAAGCACAAATTATTTTTCTTTTTCTTTTTTTCTTGTTTTATTTCAGGCTCATGATTATAGCTTGGTTGCTATCTGTATTGCAGATATTTTCTTATTTTTTCTGTTCTTATTTTCTCTTTTTTTCTTAATTTTATTGTCTTTTTGTGATGTTTTACTTTCTTATCCCTGCTCTTCTCTTAATATTTATAACCTGCTAGATGGACCCCTCCCAGATTTGTTTGTTTGTTTGTTTTTGCCTTTCTTGGGTTTTCTTTTTCGTTTATTTTTGTTTTCTTTGTCATTTTCTTTTTCTTTCCCTTCAAACAGAATCATGTAACTTGAATCATCTTGTTTTGCCTCATAAATCGAGGGGGGAAATGGATGGTACCAAGACCAAACAGTTATATTAACACTGAGTAGAAAAAATAAAGATCAACCTTAAACACAAAATACATAAACACCAAGGACAACAGAATCGATACCCATTCTACAACAAACTAGACACAGAGGGTACCACTTAAACTAGCAGCCTGGGGAGCAAAGGAGGGGGATATGGGATGCATACTGAGTATAGGGCTTGAAGGATGACTACACTGGTGGTGGTAATGCCCTGCGTTATATGTCACTATGTACCTAAAATATTACTCTGAAAGATTTGTAATCCACCTAAATCACAATAAAAATTCTTAACAAAACAAAACAGAAAAACTCATTGCATTATACTTGTGAATCACCATAAGAGTAAAAGTAAAAAATAGGATATAAACTAACTTTCATTATAATATTACATTTTAGCATTTAATCTATTTAGATTTAGAATACTTTCTTATTTGTTTATATTCTATTTCTTTTGTTTGCTTGTTTTTGGGTCATAGCGGTGACACTCAGGGGTTACTCCTATCTATGAGCTCAGAAATCGCTCCTGGCATGGGGGAACCATATGGGACACGGAGGATTGAACTCAGCTCTGTCCTGAGTCAGTTGCATGCAAGGCAAATGCCCTACCACTGCTATCACTTTGGCCCTCTTTTCTTAAAGGAGTTGGAAATTATTTCATTACATTTCAAATTTATAATCATAAAACATTTTAACCATAACTGCTATGGAATGAGGAATATAAAAATATATTTACATTTATAAATAATTTAAGAAAATTATTTTCACTAAGCTACTTGGGAAAAGAAAACATAATCATATCTGGTAAAAGAAAGAAATATTGCTTTCATCTCACACCAAAAATTACGTTAATAATTTTCTCTGACTCATTTCTGTTGAACTGCAGATGCTCCCGTTTCCCATTCTTGAGAAATACTCATTCATCCAAAATGTTTTTGGTCTGCTCAGCAAATATGTTCATTTATTAATCTCTTTGACATTGATAAATGTAATTTATTTATTTTTTCATTATTATCATTTTCTTTTTCATTTATGCTAATTATATTTTCTTTTATAAAAATCTTTATTTATTCACCATAATTACAAGCATGAATGTAGTTGAGTTTCAGTCATAAACAGAATACGCCCTTCACCAGTGCAACATTCCCAAAGACTGGAAGGACTGGAAGAACTGGCTGATAATTTGAAGCTCACCACAAAGTGTGGTGTTAGGGAAATAACTACACTAACAACTAGCATGACAATGTTAAAGAATGAGAGAAGTAGAATGATAAATTTATTTTAAACTTAAGCCAAAATCATTGTTTTAAGCAAGATTAAAAAATTAGTTTTGGGACCAGAGAGATAGCATGGAGGTAGGGCATTTGCCTTGCATGCAGAAGGATGGTGGTTTGAATCCCAGCATCCCATATGGTTCCCTGAGCCTGCCAGGAGTGAATTCTGAGCATAGAGCCAGGAGTAACCCCAAAAATTACTCAGTCTATAGCCAACTTCTCAGAGTCTTTAATAGTAGGATTTTAATAGACTCGGGCCCAAAATGAGTTCCACCTACATTTATATTTAATAGAATGCTATTAAATTAATAGTACTATCTACAAGATAAAATAGCAGAAATCAAAATCATGTCAACCAGTTTAGTTGCAGTTTAACCTTTAGCAGTTACAGGCACACATCCAGTTTCATCATGCCTATTTTAATCTGTACCCAAGAACTGTGTCTAACTTCCCTGACTAAGGAATTAAGGACCAAAAAGAAAGAAAGGAATGAAGAGTATGAAGACCTTAGTATCCTATTATAAGAATAAATAGGTTTAAATGAGTAAGAATCAAATATATTAATGTACTTGATTGTATAAAGGACTAGATCAAACTAAAAAAAAAAACTCTAAACATATAATTCCTGCAAATTGACTTGAATCTATCACAAAATAAAGCATATATTTCTTCAAATTTATCTTTAAAATTTTAAGCAGAGGTAATAATTGAAATACTGTGCCTAGGAATTTTCCTTGGTGCTGAACTCAAGGATTACTCCTAGGAGTACTTGGGGCTTCATATGTGAAACTGGATATTTACCTATGTTGGCTGTGTAGAAGGCAAGCAAATTAACCAGTTTTAAATCTCTCTGGTCTGGGGACATGGAGGTAGAGCTTTTTCCTTACATTCAGAAGAATGGTGGTTTGAATCCCAGCATCCCATATGGTCCTCCGTGCCTGCAAGTGCCGATTCCTGAGCACAGAGCCAGAAGCGCTGCTGGGTCTGACCCAAAAACGAACAAAATCTTTCTGGCCCCCACAAATTTAAAGGCATTGTCATATAATTTAATATATAAATTAATATATTGAATAATTTAAGATTAATTTGGAATATCTATTACTTGAAGACTCACTATTTGCAACCTTGGTGATTACAATAGGTACCTTTGCATCAGTCAGGGTTAATGTCAACATTCTATTTTAATTCCTACTCATACGAATATATTGATTTTGAGATTTTATTTTATTTTTCATTTTGTTACTTTGGTTTAGGTGTTCCATCCAGAGGTGCTAAGAGATAACTCTTGATTTTGTACTCAAAACCATTCCTGTTGGTATTAGGCTAGAACATGTGGAATGCTGGGAATTTAACCAGTCACAAACAAGACAAGCTTCTTATTCACTTAATTATCTCTCCATCCTCAAATTTTTATCTTCATTTGAATCAATAAAATTTATGTGATACAACTGGTTTACCTAGAAATATATCCAGAAATTGGTTACCTAGAAATATATCCTTTTGAATAAGTTTGTTTCCTATAGTCTTCTTTTTGTACTATGAATAAATGCTTCACCACAAATATTTCAATGTTTCAAAGGTGAATAAGACAATGCTGACCATCACTCATATGTCTCTACAGCAAATTTTCTGCAACTAAATTCAGATCAATAGGAAGCATTATTTGGGGAGCCGGGCGGTGGCGCTGGAGGTAAGGTGCCTGTTGCCTTGCCTGCGCTAGCCTAGGACGGACCCACGGTTCGATCCCCCAGTTCCCATATGGTCCCCGGTGCCTGCCAAGAGCGACTTCTGAGCGCATAGCCAGGAGTAACCCCTGAGCGTCACTGGGTGTGCCCCCCCCCCCAAAAAAAGGAAGCATCATTTGTTACTACCTTATCAATATCTGTTCATCACTAAAAGCAGGGGCATAAAAGTAGTGAGACCGTGCTATTCATTACTTAGACATGTAATGATTGTATTCCAAAGATTTTAAATATAATTAATAACATTAAAAAATTAAGGTCAAAACCAATCAATTCAGGCATACTACAGCAGTTTATTAAAAGAATTTTTAAAGTTTACTAATAAGCAAAAACATGTATGTGTATATATGTGGAGTTATTTTCACAAGTGAATGTCAGTTATAAAATGATTAAAATTTTTGAAGTCAGGGCCGGAGCAGTGGTGCATGCGGTAAGGCATCTGCCTTGCATGTACTAGCCTAGAATGGACTGTGGTTTAATCCCCGGAGCGTCAACGACAGTGGTCCAAAAACCAAAAAAAATTTTTTTTGAAGTTACTCTGATTCGAATCATTAGGTTTTTGCATATTTAAGATTAAAGTTTACTGGAGCCAGCGAGATAGCAGGGAGGTAGGGCATTTGCCTTCCATGAAGAAGGATGGTGGTTCAAATTCTGGCATCCCATATGATACCCGGTGCCTGCCAGGAATGATTTCTGAGCATGGAGCCAGGAGTAACTCCTGAGCACTGCAGGGTGTGACACACACACACACACACACACACACACACACACACACACACACACACACACACAAAAGATTAAAGTTTACACAGAAGTCGGTGTCATATGACATTATCAAAATGTTGTAGAACACTAAATATTAGCATTTCCTTTCTTACATATGAATATAAAATTAACATATTCCAAATAATAATAAACACAACTCATATATTTACCTTTAGTCTGTATTTTCTTTTCACGTTTCTCTTGCTTTTCAGTCTTTTCCTTGTGTTTTTCTACAAAGAGTAAAAATTATCATTTGATATATTTTAAATTTTGAAATATTAAACATAAATTATCATTGCTACCTTGTCAATTGATCAAAAGTCTAAATTATCAGATCTAACTAGGTCATTGGTGTCAGAGGAAACAGCAATCTAACATCTGCTAACTTAATTACTTATTCATTGAAATAAGGAGAAAATTGGAATAACTAAAAAATTAGAGCTATTTTCAAAGGATTAAAACATAAATGGTGATGTGTTGTCATCATTTACAGTGCTGAAATTATCACAAATTATAATTAAGTTTTATTTCAATTACTTTTAATATAGATTAAGATGTCTCAATAAAAATACCATTTCATTTTTGAAAGATTTAGCCTTTAAATATTAAATTAAAGATTTATGAAATGAACCCTAATAGTCATTCAGTAGCAAATGTATCCAGAAATACTGACTCTAAGCTGTGTTTATAATCAGAATATGATACGAAATTTAATCAATAATTACTGCCTATAAATATGTCATTTCATAGAATAAGTTAGGTCTTTTATTTTTTTCTAATCACCAGGTTTTGACAAATATATTTAACTTGCTATTGGATTTAGTATACGTATACATGTACATTTCTAAGGCTTAGAAAATGAAGGGGTTTATTTGGATATGACTATATTTGAGATTAAAGTTTACAAATATGATTACTACCTTTTTAAAGTAACTTAATCTTAAATACCATGTTTTTTCTTAGAAAAATGCTAATCAGGTTTACTTATTTATTTATTACAATTTTATTCCACAGATGGTCTAAGATGATGATAATTACTATTTCAATTACATTTCAAATTCTACAATTGCAATATTGAATTTGCATTTTGTAAGTTTTCCAGAAGTCTAAAATTAAGACAAATAGTTAAGCCCCAAATAGCTTTAGAAAAGTGTTATAAGTTTCATTTATTTACCTATTAAGACTTATGTTTGCTTTTTCATTTTCCCCATTATATTGAGGGGCTGCTAGACCAAGTTCCAATGTGACTTTTTAAGAAGATTTCCCCACAATACAAGGCAATTATTTGACATTAGTTGGTGCCAGAAAAATCAACTTAGTTTTAACACTGATGATATAAATAGCTCCTTAGGCAATAGATCAATCATCAAGACCAATCTCCATTTAAATTACAAGAACAAGCTGTTACTGTTTTTTTTTTCTGCTTGTTTGTTTTAGTTTGTTTGCTTTTGCTTTGGGGGTTACTCCTGGCTCTGGGACCATATGGGACTTTGGGGATGGAACCAAGGTCCATCCTAGATCAGCCGCGTGCAAGACAAACACCCTACCGCTGTGCTATTGCTCCTGCCGCTGTTACTGTTCTGTGACTTATCTGACTGTATATTATGGGGTTTCCAAAATCCTTTCCTGCTATTCAGGCAAAAAGATGAATGTTATGAAAACTTTATTAGCCGGGATACCTAAATTAATCTATGGGCCAATGGCTATTCAAAAAACTTTCCAGCTGCCCATCATGGTTTCTGGGATTGAGACTGGGAGTTTCAATTTGCGACTGGAGTGTTTGGTTCTCTAAAGAAGCTGCCCCATCTTCTGGTGTTTTCCCAAAAGTCACCTCATGAACATGACACAAGAGCCTTTATCATTCTTACAATTTAGAAGATTCTGAGTTTAGATTTCTGTGAGTCAAGAACTGTGGATGAAATATGTTACATAAAGTACCTACATAAATAACTTAATGATACCGCTTAAAAATTGGAAAATGATCAAAGAAATGAATCAAAAATAAGAAGACAGAAGGAAATAATAAAACAGTGCAGAAATCAGTGAACTGGAAACCCAAAAAATAATCCAAAAGACCAATCAAAGCAAGAGTTGGTTCTATGAAAAAATAAACAAGATTGATAAACCAAGAAGAAAGACAGATAGAGATACTTAATAAATCTAATCAGGAATGAAAAAGAGAGGTCATTACAGACCTACAGAAATGCAAGGGAAATCAGAGATTACTTTGAGAAACTGAAGAGAAAAACATGAGAAGCTGGAAGAAATTGATAAATTCCTGTATTCCTATAACTTCCCAAGGTTGAACCAAGATTTTTTGGACTATTTGAACTAATTTAGCACTATTAGGGAAATTGAAAATGTAAGCAAAAGGTTTCCCCAAACAAAAATCCAGACCCAGGTGGATTCACTATTCAATTCTTCAAACTTTTAAAGAGGAACAACTGCCAATCCTTCCCAGACTCTCCCAAGTAATTGAAGAAATGGAAATACTCCAAAATAGTTTTTAGAAAACTAACATCACCCTGATACCAAAGCAGATAGAGATGTCACAAATAAAGAGATCTATAGAACAATTTCCTTGATAAACGCAGATGAAAAGATCCTCAACAAAATAATAGAAAATAAAATTCAATAGTTTATCATAAAAATAATAAAGCATGACAAATTGAATTCATTCCAGGGATGCAGGATGGTTTTATATATACAAATCAATCAATATAATACACCATATTAATAAAAGAAAATAAAAATCATATGATTATATCAATAAATGAAGAAAAATCATTTGATAAGGTCCAGTACCCTTTTGTGATATAAGCTCTCAACAAGATAAGAATGGAATGAACTTTTCTCAATGTAGTCAAGGCAATTTACCACAATCCCAATGCAAATATACTTAATGGGGAATAACTAAAAGCCTTTACCTAAGATATGGCATCAGACAAGGCTGACCCTTCTCACCATATCTATTCAATATAGTACTGGAAATACTTGCCAAAGCGAACAAAAAAGGAAAAAAAATATCAAGGACATTCAGAAAAGAAAGGAAAAAAGTCAAGCTCTCATTGTGTGCAGATGATATGATACAGTATTTATAAAATTCTAAAGACTCTATACCAAAAATGCTTCCAGAAACAATAGATTTGTATTGTCAAGTTACAAAAATAACTCAGAAAATGTTGCAGCTTTTCTATATACAAATAATAATAGCAAGAGAAGAGACTTTTAAAAAATTCATTTAAAATTTTACATTTGAAAATGAATAACCTGAGTTACCCAATTAAAGAGGTAAATATATTTCCAAAAAAAATAAACTAAAGCTTCTTCAAAAAATAAAAGAGGACACACAGAAATGGAGAAATATACCCTGGTCATGGATTGGGAAGATTAACATCATTACATGGCAATAACTTCCCAAAACATTGTAGAGATTTAACGTAATCCATATAAAGATTTCTGTGACCTTTTTCAAAGAATTGAATAAAACACTCTTAAAATAGATTATACAACTGATAGGAAATAGAAAATGGAGGCATAACTTTCCCCAGCTTTAACCTATATTATAAAGCAGTATTTGTTAAAATAGTATGAGTTTGCAATAACACAGAGCTTCAAATCAAATACATGAGAGTTCTGAGACTAACCTCCCGGTATACAATCTACTAATATTTGATATGAGGCAAGAAATACAAGTAGAGCAAGGAAAACCTTTTCAAGAATTAATGTTGGAATAACTGGTCAACTACATGCAAAAAATGAATTTAGAACCCTTTTAATATCATGAACAAAGATTATGTCAAAATTATTAAAGTCTTGACATCAGACTTGAAACCTTATAGATATATCTTATAGATATATAGATACATAGGGGAAAATATAGGCAAAACAATCCATGACATTGAAACTAAAAACATCTTCAAAGATGAAACACCACTGTCTAAGCAATTGGAAGAAAAGATTAAAAAATAGAATTATATTAAACTGAGAAACTTCTCACTTCAAAGGAAACAGTGACCATGATACAAAGGCTACACAGAAGTTTGGAAAAGCTAATCACCCAATACCTTACTGATCAGGGGTTAATATCTAAGAAACTGACAGAATAACAAAAAATTCATCTAGCCCAATTTAAAAATAATGAGAAGAAATGAGCAGACATTTCCTCAAAGAAGAAATTACATATAAACAAAAGGCACATAAAATGCCCATCATAACTAATCATCGGGGAGATGCAAGTCAAAACAACAATGTGATATCATCTCACACCACAGAAACTGACACACATCACAAAGAAACAAGAACAACCTGTGCTGGCATAGATGGCGGGAGAACTCATTCACTGCTGGTGGAAATGCTAGACTCAACCTTTCTGTAAAATAGTATGGATATTCCTAAAAAAAAAAAACCTATAAAATTGAGTTTCCATATGATCCAGCCATACCAGTCTTTATGAATATACCCTAGGAACAAACAATTTAAAAAATGCCCTCTGTGCTCCATTTTCATTGCAGCATTACCAATAATAGCCAGAATCTGGAAACAACCCAGGTCCTGACAACAGATGAGTGGCTAAAGAAACTGTGGTGCATTTATATAATGGAATGAAATACAATGGATTGTTATAAATAAATGAATTTTGCTTATAGATGGTATAGACATGGAGATCATTTTGCTGATTGAAATGAGTCAGAGGGAGATGGATAGAAAGAATAATCTCACTCTTTTGTGGGATGTAAGAAATAAAAAGGCAGTATGGTAATAATATCCAGAGACAATAGTGATAAGAGACAGGAGGTCAAGAATTGGGTGCTGTAAAAGATACATTGACAAGCAGGAAACCCTTTAATTAATGATTATGTAAAGCGCTGTATCAGAGAGAGAGAGTGAAAGTGAGAAAAGAATGCTTGATCCAGAGATAGGACATTGAACCAGGGATATTGTTGGTGGGAAAGTGCACTAGTTAAGAGTTATATATATGAGACCATGGAGGTAAGGCATTTGCCTTTCATGCAGAAGGTCGGTGGTTCAAATCCCAGCATCCCATATGGTCCCGTGTGCCTGCCAGGAGCCATTTCTGAGCATAGAGCCAGAAGTAACCCTTGAGCACTGTCAGGTATGACCCAACCCCCCCCCCCAAAAAAAAAAAGTGGTACATGAACAATTTTGTAACTATGATGCTTAAATAAAGAGCTTATCTAAAATTAGCTATATTTCTTATAAGTCACAATATTATAGATTGGTATAGCACATCTAATCTTGGTGGCTATTTATTTCATATTCAAACATGGACCAGTAAACATGATTAGGTAACTTTTCTTTATGGAATGTCAAATGTCCTCTAAAGGGCAAAATAACCCTCCACTTAAGAATTTGCATCTTTTATCTTGTTGTAAACAAAGAAACAAACAAAACTGACAGAGATAGAAAGACCCCTACACAGAGAATCTTTGCCCTAACTTAAAAAAAGCGACAAAAATTTTTTAGCAAATCAATTCTTCAAACCTCTCTCTTATTTCCAGAAAAATACCAACCTACAGTACTGCTATAAGAAATACACAAATTCTTCTGAATTTTGCAGAATCAGTAACCCTACTCTCTTATCCATATGGTTCTGTTCCTCAAAACCTCAGGCTAGGGACTGTCTCCTAACCTGTACTTATTTAAGGGACACCATGACAGTTGACATAAAGCATGTAAAAAGAGAGGAAGACCAATTGTAGGTAGAGGGATTCAGCTTTCCAGGGAAAGGCCACCAGCAACCTACTGCTTGAATAAAATATCCCACCTGTTCATTACAGAAAGGAATCAGAACTAGATCCTGAGTTTATTCAGGGTGGCTGCTCACTGCTATTCCTATAGCAAAGTCCTTTGAACTCTATTTTTTCTCAATAGACTCACTTGGAAATCAGAAACCATTGAAGAAGAAACCTTAATATTTTTTATTCTCCATGGGAGATTGCTCTTTGCCTTCCAGAGTTCATATACTCTGTTACTATACACTGCTCCATTAAGTAATAGCTAGATATTTGTCCATATTAGAGTCAAAGTATGTGACTAACTTAATCTAGATGCAGAACAAGTGCTATGTACACACAGAATTATGAAAAGTTTCCCTATCTCAGTCACTTTAGTGGTACATTTTGAGTAAATAAAATGATAATCATTTATGTGACTGTTCAGTCAGCTAATAGTTATTTTAAAGAGATAATTTCTTTCTCATAGGGCTAATTAATTTGAATATAAAACTTTTATTTAAGTGCTTATAAGTTAAAATTTTATAAAATATATCTATATCTGGTGCCGGAGTGAAAGGGCATTTGTCTTGCATGTGGCTGATCCAGGATAGACCTGGGTTCAATCCCCTGTGTCCCATTTGGTTCCCCAAGCTAGAAGCGATTTCTGAGTGCAGAGTAAGGAGTATCCCCAGAGCACCACTGGGTGTGGCCCAGAAACCAAAAAAATATATATGTATATATATTTATAGTAAATAAGTAAACCATAAATTATTACTTAGAATAATATTTATTTAAAGGAAACTGAAAAAATGTTTAGAGGTATATGTGTCTATGCTGGTCTGTGTATTCACTAATCTACTGGTCAATCACAATAATGATAGGTAGAGAAATAGGCAGAAAAGTTATGAATTACAACAAAATCAGTTGAGCTGATAAATTAAAGATAATAATGCTTCCCCAAATTCCAATAAAATTTTATAATACTTTTTACATCATGAAAAATGGAAAAGATGCCAGCCAAATTCTACAATCAGCCAAATCAAGGATAAAGTTCCAATGTTTTCCTAATTATACAGTTCATTCATCCTAAAAGTAAAATACACTCAGATTTTTTCTAAGGGGGAGTCACAGATTAAGACATGTTTTAAAATTTCTACATTTCAGTAAAACATGATGAGACACATTGGCAATTTTTTTGCAGTTAAAGCCATCAAATGATTTTTCTGATGATCACTTGAAGATTTTCTACAGAGGCAAATATAGACGAGAACAGCTGACTTGGGAAAAGCATACACATATCTGCAATATTTTTTCACAAAAATTTATTTCTCATCATTCACAAAATAAATGTCTCTACATGTTTTATTGCAACAGCATATTTTATTTGAGGATCAGATATCATTACTAATATTATGTCTTTGGTTATCAGAGATCTGAGTAATCAATTGAAGCCTCTTCACTGAGTGTACATTCTGTTTCAGGAAAATATTATTATTCAACACTGGTCCAAATGAATAACTTCATGCTAACCAATTCAGAGATTATAAGACTATTTTCCTTATAAGCTAATAATGCCTAGCATTTTAATTACAATTACTTTTTCCTGCTAAGAGTAATTTGTATGTGAATAGAAAATTAAATTGAAAGACCTTGTCATTAAGTAAAAATTCATTGACCTGTGATATTTACCATAATATTTTATAATGCTAACACTAACTCCTATTCTTTAATAACATTGTTCCACAGGTAAAGGTTTCTACTTTGTGTTGATATGATAATTGTTTAATCAGTTCCTCCATAAAAACTCAGATATAATTTAATCAATTTATTCAAGCACAATTTTTTCCTAATAAGTTTCATCTTGGTCCAGGGAATTAAATAAAGGTCAATCAATCCATGTGTGTTTTTAGAAAAAACATCTAGGAGCACACACTTTTCATTTTATAGTAAGAACAGTGTAGGTTCAATGGGTCAAAACAAATAAAGCAGAGGGTGTTATCTTGCATACGATGAACCAGGGTTTGTTCCCTATCCTCACATACAGATCTCTGAGTCCAGTCAGAAATATTCCTTAAGCATGGAACCAAATGTAAGCTCTAATTATTACAGAGAGTACCCCTCAATAAAATAAAAGACAAAAAGCAAATAAAGAAAACTAAACTGAAAGAACAATGAAGCTTTGAGAGGCTTAGAAAACGTCTGTCTCATATCTGTGTTTCAGTCAAAATGCTTTGGGGGGAGGCAGGAGATTAAGAGCATATTGGGCAGTATTCAGGAGTTCTAGATCTGTTCTCAGAAATTGTTTCTGGCAATGATCTGGGGACTCTACAGGATGCTGGCAACTGAAACTGGGACAGCCATAAACAAGGCAAATGCCCTGACCGCTGTACTATTGTTCCAGAACAAAATCCTATTTTAAGTCAAAGAACCAAATACTTCTTTATTTTTTATGATATTTAGTAATGCTTTTGTATAAGTTATATTTGAGAAGCTTGACTCATTGAACAAAGATCAAGGAAATCTATCCTTTTTATGTGAATACCCCTTATCTCTTCTTGCTTCCTCAGATCCCTTACCACAGATAAATAACACCAAAACACAGTATTTTTGTAAATTCTCCATATATATAATATTATATATAATTTTCTTTTGCTGACTTCTCTGACATGCTCTAATTACTAGGTTAGTAGTACAAGAATTCAAAGAGGTGAGAAATCCGCACTTGCAACCACAAGTGTGAAACAGATTATTGCATCTTTATTGAACTTTAATAGTTCACTTAAATCTGAACTAGTCCTGATACAAAAATAACAAAATTTAAACAGTTTTTTCACAAATATATGCACTTAGCATCTAGCTCAGAAATTAGAGTCTCTGTATTAATAAAAGTCTCAACACTAGATCTAAGGAAATCAAAAATCTTTTTAGTCATAGTTTAGAATTCACTTATAAGTCACAAAGGTCAAGGAAATCAATTCTGTCTGAAGTTTTTTTGTTTGTTTTACAGATTTACTTCCTTTCAGTGGACTAGGAATCACTCCAGACATTGTTTAGGGCTTACATCTTGCTCATTGTTCATGGATCAGTCCTGGAAGTGCTAGAGGGATAATATCTGAAGGCATGGACCTAAGCCCCTGTTTATTTTTGTTTTGTTGAAACAAAAAACAAAGTCTACAACTTTATATAGTATTCAAGTATATAAATTATGCAAATCATGAGGCTCTATTAAATGCCTATTTTTTATTTACCACCAAATATTTGACCTCCTTTATCTGTTTCAAAGTGTCTTCCTGATAGTCCCCTTCATTCTGCTAAACATGCTACTGTAACCTGTTATATAGCTGTTATGTATATATATATATGGATATATATATTTATAAAGTATATAGATACTTTAACCTGTTAATGTAAAGCTCCATTTGAATTTTTTTGAGGGGAGGGGGACACAACTGATTGTGCTCAGAGGCCACTCCTGCTCTGTGCTCAGAAATCGCCCATGGCAGGCTCGGGGGACCATATTGGATACCAGGAATCAAACCTTAGTCAGTCCTGGGTTGGCTGTAAACAAGGCAAACTCCCTACAGCTATGCTATCGGTCCGGCCTCCCATTTGGATTTTTCGTTGATATTTTGAGGGCCCCATTCAGCTGTGCTCAAGATTTACCCCTGCCCTTGTGCTCAGGACTAAGAGCTGGCAAAGTTCAGGGAACTACATGAGATGTCAAGGATTGAAACTGGTTAACTGTATGCAAGAGAAATGTTTTACCTACTGTACTCTCTCTCTTAAACTTTAAATTCTAATACTTAAAAAAAAGTAAAATAAGATGAATAAAGAGTATGAATTATATTAATATGTAAGGGTGTAAAAATTCAATTCTCTCTTGTGCTTATTATATAAATTATAATTTAATAAAGACTAAATGCTTTTAAAAAAAAGAGAAAATTACTTTCATAGATCATAGAAGGTATAAGTTCTAGTACTGCTGATTTCTCTGTCACCTTTATAATTACCTATAAATATAAATAAATGTGAGAAGAAAGAAAAAGTATAGTTCTCCTTTTGGAATCATTTTGCTATTTAAATTTATTCTAGGACTAAACGTATTTGAAGTTACCAAAAACCCTTATCACTTTAAATGAAATCATAAAGATCTTTTATTTAAATAACTCAAAAAATTTTAACTCTGGCTTAAGGCTTGATAATTCAATGGTGGTACCAAGGAAATATATTTCCTAACAAGATTTTTTCTATGTAATAAAAGCAACTCATATATAATGTCATTAAAGTAAATTTAAACCTCAGTATAAGTATCATGAGTTGCTGGAAAATAAGAGAAAGAGAAACAAAAATTTATTATGTTGTTGGGGATAAAAGCAAAAGATATATTAATTATGAATCATTGTATTATATATAATTGTCAAGTGATAAAACTTTTCATATGAAATATATTTATATTTTAATAATCAGTTTATACAGTGATATATTTAAATGCAAAACTAAAATTGGGCAATTTTTAGAAAAGATAGATATATAGAGAGATGTTATTAAAATAACTATAACTATTTTTGGTTATAATGACTATTAAAAATAATTGCTCATGCTAGACTATCATGCGTACATGAGAGGCTCTGGCTTTCATCACCAGCAAAATTAATTAAAATAAAATGCAGGTTTGGTTTGAGATAATAAACATTGGAGTCAGTCTACTTAAATTAAACATGATCACAATCCTTACTAGTTTGTGAACCTCATTTTCTCATCCGAAAGAAAAATGTATTTATCATATAGTTTTTTTGTTTGTTTGTTTGGGGGCCACACCCAGTGACACTCAGGCATTACTCCTGGTTATGCACTCAAAATCGCTCTTGACTTGGGGGGACCATATGGGAGGCTGGGGGATCAAACTGAGGTCTGTCCTAGGTTAACTAGCATAGGCAAGGCACCACCTCTCCAGCCCTGTCAGATAATTTTTAACTGAGAATTAAAATGTAGGCTTTTAAAAATATGTGATATAAAGTAAATAAACGTAATAAAATATTGGCCATGGTTTTATTAAAGATTTCCCTCATTGCATTCTAAATTCCAGGAAAACATTTATGTCTATTTCATAACACACTTAAATGTTAACACCTATATTTAAATCTAACGTAGATTAGATTTAGCACTGCCGGGTGTGACCTAAAAACCAAAGAAAAAAAAATACACCTTCCTAATGATTAAGAACCATGCCCAAACATTTTCTCATATATATATATATTAATATAAACTAATATAAATTATAACATAAATTAATATAAATGTCCAACCTTGGACATCCCCAGGTTCGATCCCCAGCATCCAAGAGTCATTTTTTTTTTTTTGGTTTTTGGGTCACACCCGGCAGTGCTCAGGGGTTACTCCTGGCTCCATGCTCAGAAATTGCTCCTGGCAGGCACGGGGGACCATATGGGGCACCGGGATTTGAACCAATGACCTTTTGCATGAAAGGCAAACGCCTTACCTCCATGCTATCTCCCGGGCCCCAGGAAGGTGTTTTTTGATCACACTTCACCTGTTCTTTATTATACGTCATCTCTCAAATAATTTAAGTACTGATATAAGTAAAGTTGAAAATTTTTTGAAGGAAATGTTATATATTATTTCTGGTCAACTTTACTTCCTATTAGAATGTAATAGAAAGTGGACCAAATTATAAATATTGTGTGAGTTAAACAATAATTCGAAAAATTGTAGAATATAAAATTAGATTGTGTTTTATATATTTTATGGAAAATAAAATTCTAAACAAACAACTCAAGGACACTGTACATTTTTTTCTTTTTGATTCTTTTTGGTCACACCTGGCAGCACTCAGGGGTTACTCCTAGCTCTACACTCAGAAATTGCTCTTGGCAGGGTCAGGGAACCATAACTGATGCCGGGATTCTAACCACCTTCCTTCTGCATGCAAGACAAATTGCCTACCTCCATGCTAATCTCTCTGGCCCCACTATACATGTTTAAAAGGTTAACTTATATAAAAATGTACTCATATATCTTTTTCCTCCAAAATCAGCTTTTAATTGAATGCACTATATCTGTAATAACACTTTACTGTATATAATCTTCTTAGTATAAATAACAGAGGCAAGGTTTAAATATGACATATTCTACTTATTTTAAAAATATCAAGATTTCTAATTTCTTTATTTTATTGCTTGGGAAATTTTGCAGTTCTCTCCGTGGTAATAATAGAAATCATTTACATTATATTTGTCAAATAAGGCTTGTTTTTTATATTTTATACATGGAAATAATGAGAACTAGGTGACTGCTTTTATGAATTCAATCTGGATATCTGAAAGAATATGTAGATTTTACTAGCTTTTTGATGTTCAAATTGGAGCTAGGTATAATTGGAAATTTTCTCAGAGTATACAATGCTCTACATAAACACACAAGTACTAGCTAGACAAAATCATTTCTAAAAATAAGAAGTAAAAATTAATTTAATTGGATTTGTTCTCCTTTTTATAGCAGTATCCTCTTGATTGGTCAAATCTTGTGACAGGACAAGATACAGCAGTTAAGGTACATGCTAAGCATCATAATTTATATTTGAGCACTGTCATTACTAGATTTCCTTAACATTTCAGGGTGTAGTCCAAGAGGTCTCTGAGTACTTCTGAGGTGGTCCAGGTATCCTTAAGCTTTGCAAGGCCCAAGATTCACTGCATTCTTAGGTGTTGAACCACTGGTTGGTTTTTTTGGTGGTAAAACTCAGATAGTGGCCCTGGGTCCACTGAGAATGACTTGGGATGTTCCAAAATAAAAGCTATTTCATTTATGTATGTATTTACATGTATGTATGAATTTTTAGGCCATGCCTCGTGGTGATCTGGGGTTACTTCTGGCTCTGCACTCAGAAATCACTCCTGGCAGGTTCAGGGGACATTAGAGGATTGAACTTGGGCTAATCTCTGGTTGGCCACATGCAAAGCAAATGTGCTACTGCTGTTTTATCCCTCCAGCACTCATTTTATAATAATAAAGTATTTACTTAAGTCTCTGTGTCCTTTGGTATCATTGTAATCACAAATAAACAAAATTTCTCAGTATTCTCTTAGCTCAACTCGTACTTGAATCTATGACAGAAATTAGAATGGCCTAATGGTATTTTAATGATTATTTATAATAAAATCAAGATTTTTGCTATACTAAACGCATTTTGTTTTTGTTTTGATTTTTTTAATTTTTAATTTTTTATTATCTTTAAGCACTATAATTGAAAACATGTTTGTAGTTTGGTTTTAGTTATATAAAGAACATACACCCCATTCACCAGTACATTTAATCTTCTTTGATCATTACAAACTTATTGTTTGACTATATGCTATCATTTAAAATTTTAAGCTGCCATGACCATTATAAAACATATTTTTCTAGACTGTTAATTAATTGAAAGTGCTATCAATACATACTCAAGAAATTAAAATGATAATCCCTGTCACCTAGGTGACCATTATAATTTTTCAAAACTGTTAATTCAATTTGTTAAATTGAGTTGCGGATTTTAAAAGAGGTTTTATATAACTATGCAATCTATATACATATCACAAAAGCATTTACAATATAGAAATCCTTTTAGCCCTCTTATACATTTTTTTTATTGTTTTTGGGTCACACCCGGCAGCACTCAGGGGTTACTCCTGGCTCTATACTCAGAAATTGCTCCTGGCAGACTCGGGGGATAATATAGGATGCTGGTATTCGAACCACTGTCCTTCTGCATGCAAGGCAAATGTCCCACCTCCATGCAATCTTTCTGGCCCCCCTTTCCTACGTTTTAACATTAGTAATAGAAATTACTTGTCTTTTAGGACATAGAATTTCTATTTTTAAGATGTTTTCCAATTGTTATCAGGACATAGCTGTTTGATTACAATAAATAATCAAATATATCTTACTATATATTTGTCATACTTCAAAGGTAAAAAAATTTAATAGAATTTTCAATATTTTACATCTTATACCCAAATTATGTGTAGGTATTTAGATTTTTCCCGGTTTTCTGATATTCTTCTCTTATAGTGCTAAAAAGACTTTTACAAAAGGACTTCTTGCATCTCAGTACGCCCACATCCACATATCAGAGTTTCTGTTTGCTCATTCAAATTTCCAGTTGCACAGATATGTTCTGTATCTTTAACCCTATTTTTTATTGCAAAAACACAGGGCTGTATAATTGCTCTACTCTGCACGTCTCACACTGCACAATTTATATCTATTATGTCTGGCTAAAGACTGTAAGTGAAAGAAGAACAACAACCTGTCTAATCCTTCAGAGAGTTTCAATGAGGCAAACAACAATTCACCTTCATAGCATAGCTAACACAGTGTGGTGGAAAATATGTCACTCAAAGAATGAAAATGAGAGTAAGGATGAGTATGATTCTTTTAGAATCAACCAACTACATAAGCTCTTAGGTAATAAGTTTACAGAAACCATGATGAGGATCTTTAATGAGCTCAAAGAAATGATGCAGCAGTTATTTGGGAAAGTACAGTCTGAAGGTAGAAATGTAAAAATGACCATTGGAAATGATATAGTGATTAGAGAAAATAAAAATTAAATAGAAGACACCTGTTGTAGAGTAAAAAGCAACTGAGGAGAGATTAGTTAGCTCTAAGATGAGATCTAAGGAATGTCGAGAAAACATAAAAGATGGAGAAAAGTCTTAAAAGAAATAAAGAACGGGGCCGGGTGGTGGCACTGGAGGTAAGGTACCTGCCTTGCCTGTGCTAGCCTAGGACGGACCGGTTTGATCCCCCGGTTTCCCATATGGCCCCCCAAACCAGGAGCGACTGCTGAGCGCATAGCCAGGAGTAA